>JAQGBQ010000292.1:0-26606 GCA_034698485.1 Vertagopus arboreus | reverse complement strand
GCCGGATCGGATATCCGGCAAATTGGCCGGATATGCCGGATACCGGATAGCCGACGGGTACCCGCGGCAACTCTACTAAAAATGCAGAAAAAACAGATCACATCAGCTAAGAATCAGCATGGGTTTTGCTTTTGGTTGCATTAAGTTTAAATTTTACTTTTTATGACTACTTTACGAAGTATCGTCTGAAATTTTTTGAAAAATATATCAAATTAGTTAAGTTTCTGAATTGATATTTTTGGTTTATAATTGGAGTATACATTATAAAAGAGGAAACCTTATGGTTTTGGTAATATTATTATGATTATTATATTACCACAGAGTCGAAATTTTACACTGGGCTACATTCTGCAGACTAGAAGAGCTTTATTTTATGATACATAATTGATTTACAGTTACCCAACCGAGTTTCTTAGCCGTAGATGATGAGATGAATAACAATTTACGAAGCCTGTAAAACCATAGGTAAAAACTTCTCGTGGTTAGTTAGTTAGTGGATACGCATGTAAAGACCTGAGTAGATTTTTACTGTTAGTTAAAAAGTTGAACCGACTTCATCTTCTAATTCTCAAAGATGATAAAAAAAATCTAAATTTGTAAGCTCAACAATCAAGTATGTATGTCTAGATAGTTACAGGTTGTAGTTGACGTTGTAGTTTTCAGTTGAGTTCTTGTAGTAGTGGATTCTTAATTTTTGAATGCAGAATTATAAGTTCTACTGTTAACAGTCGGTTAAAATTCGGACGAAAAAGTGAGAATATGTTAAAAATTCTTTCTTATTTTGATAAAATAATGAGATTTCTAAATTATTTACCCTTAAAAATATTAGAAATTAGATTTCGATATGGATTTTTTTTAAAATAATTTTTATTTTTTTTTATTCCAGAAGCTACTACCGAGACAACTTTATCATATCCATAAACTAACTTCTTCAAAATGAGTCGTGTACCTCGTTTGCTAAAGACATCCAGCGCTTTGATGAAATCTGGATTCACACCACAAATAACCTCGGATTTCCTATCATCGTCGATAAGTATCGCTTCAAGAGGATTGTTTAATTGCTCAAGAATCAGTAATACTCACTCTACTACTTTGCAACCTCAATCCAGCTTAAAAATAAGCCATCAACGTAAAGTCAGCTCAAGTCGCAGCGTTTCTAGTAGAGATATACCAGTTTTGTCCAGAACGTGTGAAATTCACACAAGCTCTCCTATCAGGTAAGAACTTGATTGAAGATTTTTTTTTAAATCCCCATCAAAGAAACTGTATTTACGATTCAATCGTATACTATTTAGGCGTGTTACCAATTATGACAAATAATAATAATAATAATATCATTTATCAAATAACCAATCAATTCGTTTCTCAAAAAAGAGTTATATTTTTAATATCTGATTGGAATGTGTCTAAAATAACAACGATAAAATAAACCAATTTGTAGAACGAATAACTTCAAATGATTGACGATGTCTAAATAATCTATCTGAATTTAACAAATGTGTCAGTAGTAAATTATGTACGCATGAATTATGTTTGATGGAGTGTCCAAAAATGATTTGAATGATTCTCTTCTTAGTTAGTTGTTCGAAAACGGGTTCAGAAGTTGCAGGTGAAATTATTCTACCGATTTAGTATTAGGGTTTACTGTGAATATTGTTAGTTTACTTGAAATCAGAATCAATTTAAATATAAAGAATTGAGAATAACTCTATCACAAAATTAATGTTTGCTAAGATTATTAAGATACTTTTCTAACTAACTGTGACAATTAGAATTTCAATTTCAGTTGTGCATCATTGCTCCAGAAAAACAGGCAAACAACGTGGGAATGAATTTACGTTTATAGTTAGTTTTATAGATATGTTTACATTTATAAATTGTAATGCCCTGTGTGGCCTTAATTGAACCAAATAACCCTAGGAACTTTTTGAGTTTAATTGAAATGGCCTTTTCACTTGTTATTTTTTGCATGATAGTGATAGTAAATATGTTATACTGAATGACTACTAAAATAGCTTATTTTTTAAGGTATCTAGTAAATACATTACACAGCGGATTGTGATTTTTTAAAACTCCATTTCCGAACGATCCAACCTTAATATTAATCTTGGTGATTCAGGTCATGGTTTTGCAGATTACTCGGGTCCTCCCTCACAAAATATTCCAATTCAAAATGTATCAGATATAACTCATTTCAGTTGGAACGACCCCGGTTGTTAATGTCCTTGTACATATTTTAGGTCGTCAATTTAAAATCCATTTCCATTATGCTGGCTATTGTCTCATAATGCTACTTTCGTTATTGTATAATATACATGTTTTCCAAGGCAAACTACATACAAGAGAAAATGGCATTAGCATAAGAATAGTTTTTCAAATAAATGTTGATCACTCACGATGTCACGATGTATATAAGTACACAATCGACATAAAAACTTGAACTGGATAACCTGGAACGATTTTTTGACAACGACTTTCATTTGTCCCTTGGCTCTCGAGAACGAAACAAGATTCATTTTTTCTTAAGTAATAAAAAGTTTTTAATAAAAACTTGTTCCAAGAAAAATCAAATACCTCAGACTTTGATTGAATTTTATTAGCTACAGCGGTGAAATTAACTGAAGTGATTGATCATGTAAGTTGTTTTTGTCATTTTATTTTAGTAATGCTACCTGAAATTTACATGGAAATTGCGTTTTGAGTAAAGTCCATCCTTCTTTTTTGTTGTTTTGATCGATTCAACTATAAATAAAATTAATATGCGAGATTTTGCCATTAGTATCAACAATTAAATATTACAGGGTTGTGTATTTGGAAATACCAGAATCGTTTTCCTTTTCAATATTTTAAGAACAATCTAAATGATCAGGTTAATTTCCTATGTAATTGTATCTCAAGCTGGTTCTCAAGCTTCCAAAATCCAAGGGCTTTCCTCTTGTGTAACAAATGTCAGTGATAATAATTATTTTTGCATATTTTCCGGCTATTCTGACATTTCTTAAGACACCTTAGAATTCAATCTGGAATGATTCCTGAATACGTCAGACATTTCTTCATTTATTAAAAGACATAATAATATATGGATATGGGAAAAAAATTACGCTCTTATACGATGAGACATTAAGTATTTTCATCTGCTGAAAAGTGATAGATTCAGATAGTTGGCCAATCTGCATATTTCATGTCTTATTTTGTATTATTATTTCTGTAAAAATAAGGAAAGGCTGAATGAAAATATTTTTATATGAATATCTATTCTGTTGCGAAGTAAAATATGGGGAAAAGCTTATTAGCGAATTAAAATGGTTTAATTGGTAGTAGATGAGACATTAAGCGGTTTGGATATCAAAAGAAATCAGCTTAAAAGCACTAGGTGTTCTTCAATCTGAATCTGTAATTGGATATAAGTGAAGACAGCAACAGCACCAACAGAAATAGAATTTTGAAATTTTGAAAGTTTTCAGACTCTCGTTGTTTGTGACTTTTGATCTTTGTTATCCATTTAAAGACGAAATGTAAGACTTGAATAATTCATAAATGTTTAACTATTTCGGTTCACAGTGGTTGGCAGGAAGGAATTGTGTAACCTGGCTAATGTATAAAACATGAGGATAAAAATAGACTATTTAGTATATTATTTTGAAGTGACTCTTTGACCTTTTTGAAATAACTATGTTTTTATTATTACTTGTCCTCACAGGAGTGTTGTCACCTCACAAAAAGTCGCAGAAATTGGAGGAAGAATGGAAGAACCTAAGCTATTGTCCAAAGATGAACGAGAGGAATTTATGTCCTTGTTCCCCCAGTTGGTTCGAGACCTGACGGAAATCCCAGAGTATCGAGATATGCCAGATACCAACCGTTGGTTTGCTCGCGCTTTGCAATATAATGTTCCTCATGGAAAAAGAAATAGGTAATGCTTCATGAAATCTATTAGTTTGAAAAATTTTAAGATTTTATAAAAGCTAACAAGATTATATAAATCTCACAGAGGATTAGCCACTGCTTTGGCGTACAGATACATGACAAATGAAGTGACGGAAGAAAATATCCGACTTTCTCATGTTCTAGGATGGTGTGTGGAAATCGTAAGTCTGCTAAAGATTTTTAAAAAAAATGAATTAACACTTGATGATATTTCATAATGGTTCTAATTTGTAGCTCCAAGCTTATTTCCTGATTGCTGATGACATTATGGACGACTCTGAAACCCGAAGAGGCAGACCTTGTTGGTACAAACTGGACAATTTAGGACCATCTGCTTTCAACGATGCACTTTTGCTCGAGTCAGCTATCTACATGTTGCTAAAGAAATACTTTAGTGACAAAGAGTACTACTCTGAATTGATGGAAGTCATGCATGATGTGAACCACAAGACAGTATATGGTCAGAGCTTAGATACCCAAACAGCTCTAGAGCGCAACATGGAATCGTAAGATTTTAATAAGAAATGTTTCTTTTAAATTTTGACTAATGTACATAAAACTAATAAGAGGATGAATTGGATTATTAGGTATACAATGGATCGTTACTCTGCCATCGTAAAGTACAAGACAAGCTTCTATTCATTCTATTTGCCTGTGAGGCTAGCCATGGTCATGACTGGAATTAACGATCCAACTATCCTGCAACAAGTCAAGACGGTCACTTTAGAGATGGGACACTTTTTCCAAGTGCAAGACGATTATCTGGACTGCTTCGGAAATATTGAGGTGACGGGTAAAATTGGTACAGATATTCAAGACTGCAAATGCTCGTGGTTGTTTGTCCTTGCAAACCAAAAATGCTCTCCTGATCAAAAGAATTATTTGTTGGAAAACTATGGTCAACATGATCCCGAAAAAATTGAACGGGTTAAGCGTCTTTATGCTGAGCTTGACCTTCCTCAGAGTTTCAGTTTGTATGAAGAGCAAACCTACAATTTAATCTGCTCACATATTCAGCAGATGTCTGAGAAGCTACCTAAGCAGCTGTTTGTGGACTTGGTCAACAAAATCTACCGTCGTAGCGGTTGAAGGTCACTTTAAAACTTGTTCTCCGTTCTATACGTAGAGTGGCTTGACTGGAATAACCAGTCACAGGGCTAAAAAAACAGACTTTTTTTGGGTCTGATTTTTCCTGGGACTTTTTTTTCAGTCTAGTTATTTTACTTACGTATGTCAATCTTTAGTCTAGTGTTTTTGGTCATACATTGTTTGATCTCATCAAATAAATATCCACATCAAACATCGATCGGTCGGTATGACTTCTAATCAAATTGTCTTGTCTCTCTTAAAATTAATATTGATGCAATTGATAACTCTAGGCATATAATATTGCAACTTATGTTATAAATTTTCGTCGCTGTAATAAACTAATGAACTTGAACCTATGTATTTAATTTTGGCCATTCATTAAAACGGTGATTGTTTATATTCCATCAAAGAAAAACTGATAAACATAAATTATCTTCGACTATTTACTATTTTATTCAGTAATTTGATTTCTGAAAATGCATATTGGCTTTTCCAAATACACGAAACGAAAATAATTTTAATACAAAAGTACAAAACAAGCATAGACAAAATATTTACTACACACTAAACTACTCTATAGCCCTAACACAGATTTTCATCAGACACAAAAAGTTTATTATTTTTGTTTTTAGTAAAAGGATTCGCTGAGGGACTTGTCCAAGTCTACATTTTGAAACTGATCGCGTACCCATTCCTTAGTCTTAATGTCATCCTCCACTTTTTTATATGCGGTCAGTAAGTGCTGATAATCCGGTCCAAGAGCTTCATATTTAGATAGCCTATAAATAAAAAAACGGATGCTTAAGACATAAGTTATTGGGTTGAAGTTAAGAAGATAATAGGTATTCTATAGATTAAATTAGCACATACGTGGTTTTGATTTTCTCATTCTCCTTTTCCAAATCATTCACAGCAGTCTGCAGTTTGACGAATTCCTCTTCTAATTCTTCCATCAATTCTGGTGGATTCGACTCAATTTCTTGTTCCAATTGTAAGACGCTGCATAAAAATGTTTTAGATCCAATTCATATTCAAGCATAAACTGTTTTGCTAAAACTCGTTAAAAATACTTACGCTTGTTTTAGAGCCAGAGTTTCGTTGACCTTCTTCATGTAGTCCAAATATTGAGCTTGTTTATCAGGCTGATTTTCTCTTAAAGTTATTTCGGCAAGTTGGGTCATGATTGCTTCAAACTATCAAACAAAGAACAAACAATAATCAATAGTAGTTAATTCATGAATAGATTTGAAAACCGAATTAATAAAATCACACAAACCTCTTTAATCTCATGATCATAAGTTTGAACCTCAATCACTCGTTGTTCTTTCAAATCTTGAATCTCGCTATCCAATTTATCACCTTGAGCCTTCATCTTTTCCAGCAAACTATTGATCCCAGCCAAGGATTCTTGAATCTGATGTTCTTCCGCACCAGGGTCACTGGGGTCAAGATTAGCAGCAGCAGCAGCAGTGCTAGGCTCAACTTTGTCCAACAATGGAGCATACAAGCTGATAATTCCTTTCGCTAAATTCCTTATATGAATTGAGATCATACTTCGAATCACTAGTTGGACATCGGATGAGATGGAATTTCCTGTGTTTGTTGCATTTAGATTTAGATCGTTGTTTATAGATCCGCCAGCTCCAAGAATAGACTCAGGATAACCATCAGCTCCTCCAAGGTCGATGCTATTATCTAACGAGTTGTATGCAGGTGATTTTAAAAATGGATTTGTTTGCTCATACTCTGACTTTATCTTGATCAACGTGTTTTGAATTGAGATTAGCAGTTTCGGAGGAATCTTTGGATTCGGTGGATTAGAGAAGGCGATTTCTTGTAGGGATGACAGAATTATTCGGAATGACCACAGGTCAGCCTGTAACAAATAGATTAATAATTCAATGATTTATAATACAGATTAAGATTAAATTAAAACTTGACACACCTCTTCGAAATTGTTTGATGGTGCAGTGGGTGCTACAATTGGATCCATTAGATGAACGGCATTAGTCGTGTTCAAAAGTGTGCTGTTTCTTATTCTAGAAAAACTCATGTTTCCGGACATTTCTTTGAAATTCTCGAATCGCTATAAAACTAAATTAAAGCAGATATCATATATAAATATAAGAACTGTATTTTTAGTAATTTGTTTTTTAAATGAACCAACATGTACAATTTATAATTAATTTGAATCAAAAACAAAACTTTAAGAACTCACAAAAAAATAGGTTCCCTCACTTCCCTCCACTAACATTTTTTTGCACACGTCTCTTTTTCTATGACTTTCTAGCTGTAATAGCCGGCACAAAAATATTAATGTCAAAAAGCAAATCAGTCAGATGTCAGAGAAAGTAAATTTTGCACTAAACTATTGAAAAATTTATAGGAAACATTGAATAGAAAATGTCTTATTTCTATTAAAATTTTAGCTACCGTTTATGATAAAATTAATCACTGGAAACCGTGGAGTTAGAGGTTTGTAAACCTTTTAGCATTTATATTCTATTCCATATTTCATATTCTAAATAATTCTAATTAAATATTGTTTTCTACAAGTCATCTGCGTGGGTGGGCCGTTTGAAATATTTAGACTTATTAGCTAACGAACAAAAATTAATTTCAGATTCAGAAATATCATGTCAATTTCATTATGACTCTTCTACAATTCTATAAATCTGTAATTGCTAATATTTGTAAAATTTAGATTTTTTTTGTTTTTTTAAAAAAAATTAACGAAATTTTATGTCAATGCAGTTGTAAATATTTTTTTCCAAATGTACTCATCTGACTTTTGTCACTACATAAATTATTTTGATGTTCAGAAATTTATATTCTAAATGTTAGAATTTAGAATATGTACATTTCATTGAAATTTTAATTGCTTCACAAATTGCCAATTGAACTTTGATAAAAAAAACTGATGACATAAATTATCGATATGAAAATATTAATACGATTGTTGAGTATGTCAAGGCCCTTCCATTAAATTGCCTGATGCATGCTCAACTTAAATACTAGTTCCTTTCCATTAAATTTCTAAAGGACGGATTTTTAAAATAATGCAAAGTACAGAGTGGCCTTGGCAGTTCGCTGTTTGATGGCAATGATTGTATTATGACATGAGCCTGGTTTATAATTTAGGTTTAGCAGGCAACTTACGAGCTTTATTACGATTATTAACAATACGACCTATTGAATGAGGTTAACCTATGAAAACGAAAGTTAGGTCATAATAATTTACTTCTGGAAGGCACATATATCTAAATTCGTCTGCATATTAATAAAAAAAATCCCTTTGCTCTGCATTCTGTGAATATTATCGATTGTACTTTAACATGGACCGTTCATAAAAGACTTAAAATAGTTGTCAATGTCCGTAATCGATTAGCGTTTGCCATAATATAATTTGCGAACAGTCCTTATGAATTTTTTGTGCTTGTTCAATTATTCACATTTCCTCAATGAAAAATACTTGAATGTGATTTGAATTAATTTGTATGAGCAATTAAGCATACCATATTCATGGTTATTTGCATGAATGGCTTTTGTTGATTTTAAAAGCATATTCATAAAACATAAAACTTTATTATGCTGAGCTGCAGGATTTTATTTATGTCATTGTTATCTGGAAAAATATCAGTCAACAGAATTAAATGACGAATTGTTGTTGACGATTTGTAATATTATAAGACAAAGGAATGGGAGATTTTTTATTGCTGAAAATATCATAAATATTTCATTACCTATTTACACTTACAAAGCATAGTTGACTTCGTCTTGAGTTAACAGATAAGCTTTAATATTCTTCTCTAATGATAACATTTATTATGTAGGCATTTGCATATCGCACAAGGCAGAAGCATCATCATCAATAATCATCATCAATAGTGGATTTAAATGTAAATTAAATCCAAGCTAGGCAAAATATCAGGGCCAGTAACCAGCAGAGGTTATACTACTTTGAGCCATAGTCAGTGTAACAGTCAATTCAAGTTAGTCAAGAGTTAACAGAGTTAGTTAGTTATATAGAAAAAGATCGTCAGTGGTTCGACTGGAGGGGACAAAAAACTTTTATATTTTACAAAGCCATCGAAGACTGTTTTTCTATCAGTTCAGGTTTGCATTTGGACAGGTGAGGTTTCATGCAAAAATTTGTGGTTTGTCTATTCATTCCATGTTCTGTGGATTCTACCCTGTTTGCCAATTACCATTGTATTATTTTACAAAGCTTCAAGTCAGCTAGTCAACAATTTAACATTCTGCGTAGGAACAAAAATAATTATTGTGGAACAGGTATTCCGTGATTCTTGTGTCTACTAAATAAAATAAATCTGTACTCTGTTTTGTGAGATAAAGAAAGATTCTATACGAACTTGATAAATATTATAAGAGAATCTGTGCAGGAATTGTATCTTATATGAAAGTTCAGTGGTTTTAATTTTGAAGATTGTGATAATAGCCAAGTTTTGTTCTTTCTTTTATACAGCGAAAAGTTTGAATACCAATTCAATCATGGGTCAAGGTAGGTGGACATTTTTTAAACAACATATTCTATTTGTTACAGTGTTTGTAATTTGTGACAGCATGATGGTTTTGAATGGCTATGAAAGTAATATTATTATGAGGTCCGATTTAGTTTATATGTATAAAAAAAAAAGAGTAATGAGATTAAATAATGTATAAATAGACGTTACTTATTTATATGCTTTTAATCAAAAGTCATAAGGTTTCTTTGTAAATTTAAGAAGAAATCATGAATTCTCGTGTCCAGAATTTTTTTAAAAGCCACAAACTCTACCAAACGTTATCTTAAATATATTTATGTATCCAAATTTTAAGACAAAATTAAAAGATTTGAGAGGGTTTAGTTACTGAGGTTGAGTTGTAATTATATGTATCAGATCTTTTGTCCAGACTAGCTCAAGTCCAGATAAAAGTTCCAAGGTCGAGTAACTCGTAATCATAATATGGGGTAATCATAATTTCGTGAAAAAGACAGGATTTCGTGATAAAGATAAAGAGGAAGGTATTAATTGAATGGCTCATCTTTGTTTTTTGTGTGAATATGATAATTTTTGTCATCTGTTCCTCATGTTTGAAAAGGATAATAATGAATGATAGAACTGAAAAATAGTGCAGACTCTATTAACAACTCCAGCACTGACTCGGTACCACAATTAAATATAAACACAATTTGCATTAATAATTTCCATACTTATTAGTCTGTTAGTTCATACAGAGATTATTTAATTTATGATGAAACGAGTTACACATATGAAGTCTTGCTTTTAAATTATTATTGAACTATGAACTATGGAGTTCGGATTGTCGGAAGTTGGGTACAAGATTGATATAAAAGTAAGGATGAAGAGATTACAGGCTGGTATATAGTTAACCCTCGAATTTAGAGATTTAGTACCTAAAAGAACCAAATGAACTATTTACATGTTTGTCCATTTCCAAGAATTTGTTTTGGATCTTTGTATAAATTATTTCTTGGAAAATGAAGTGTGAAATTAGATTGAAGATTAGTTAGAGTCTAACTTTAGTTATGAATATTGAACTTAATGTGTCTGGAAATACTGAAGACGTCATCGTACAATTAGTGAGGTCGTTCAATAGGATTCCCAAAAACTAATTGATATTCCCATTAAAATATGCTAATTAAATTGACACTTATGGCAAGAAGCTATAATATACTCAGAAGTTAGGAGAAATATCAATAACTTATTTACTGACTTACTGCAATTTGTCATTATGAATTGAGAAAAGTTTGTCGAGTTCAAGGTTTTGAAATCGATAGACTCACTGCATATCAAATGGTACCCAGAGATTTAGATAATTGCCAACGGAAGCAATTAGTAAGTTGGTAATAATATATGTATCTGAAGAACAAATGACACCTTGAATTTCAGATATTGATATATTATTACGTGCAGTTCGTGTAATTTAATATTCATTATGACTCATGAGTATACAAACGCAATGTTAGTCGCGTCGAGTATTAATGACAGTCAGTAATTGTTGTTGTTCCAAGTAGATTACACAACGCATTTTTAATGGAAGGTTTTTGGTTTAAGCGTCAAAACATTTGCTAACAGTCTATGAATTACAAATTATGATTAAACTTTATCAGTCTGAATTAGAACTAGAGCTTGTCAAATTAGTTTATGAATTTGACTTGTTCATAAATGACACTACGAAGTGACATGTTGGAAAACGTTCAATGTTAAATGTTCACAAAATTTCCAGTCAATAGTTGATAAGCCGGACGTTCAGACATTGTTTTCTTGCCCTAGATTGTAGCCGAATCATGATTACGTGATTATGTTTGTTGGTGAGAAAATAGGTTAAGTACATTCATGTCGATTTAGAATCATGAATTTCCAATGTATTCTCTCAGATGGTTGCATGATAACAATTACTAAGCGGGTTCATCGTTTATAGCTTCTATAGCATCCAGAGTCTAACTAACTAATGCTAACCTTAAACATTTATTTCATAAAAAAACTTTGTTAAAATATTCGAAAAGATCTTTATTGGAAACATCAAATTTTGAACTTGATCGTTTTGCATATTTCTGAAACATTAAAAGCCCCTGTAGAATAATTAGATGATTGCAATTTTTAATCATACAATCGGCTTTGAACCGAATTCAGAGAATTTTTATAACATTGCCAAATAATATTGTAAATCAAAACTTGCTTCCTGGTACTTTGTTTTCTATCGGTCGGTGAAAATGAGGATTGCATTAGAAACATGCCGTCATTCTTCATTAGACTTGACTTTGAGACATCAAAAACTACAAAGGCAGGGATAGAATGACATTTTGAAAGCCGACTTGATGACGATATTGTGTTGTTCAGACTGATTTATGACACTTTTGTTTATTTATTTCCATTTTCCACACCACAGTATCTTGCATATGACATAAACATTTGTTTATGAAAGCAGGACCGAAAGACAGAATCCAATTTCAACTCCTATGTTTCGTGTATTACATTTCACACTTTCGTTTGTTTAGAATATTCTATGAAACATTAGTCATTACGAAACACATGTCGATAAATATTTATTTGATGACTCATACATAGGCTTGGTATCCACATTTCTCGGAGACAATTTAAAGTTATCGAAGATTAGTGTGTTGTATGCATTGGTCTTATAAATCGCATTGCTGTTTTTATTGACTTGAATGATCTCATTCAGCAGAATGCCAGTTGTTGCTGTTAGTGGTTTCCATAATGTGTTTTTCTTCTCCTTGCATTTAATCTAATGGGATTGGAACTAAAAATATTCCATAGCTTAACAACTAAACTATAACTGCTTTGCGTGTTTCAAGACACGTATGCATGAATATTTATATGAAGGTAATCTAGTCTGTAAAAAACGTAGTCCTCTAGTTTAAAAAAAATACATTTATTTGATTGATTTAATGTCGATTTTGGTTGGAATAGGCAATAAATTTTGAGTTGATTTGATTAGCCACACGTGTAATCTACTCTGAATTGAGGCTAATTACAACCACTTGTTTAATGTTCATGATTCATGAATGGTTTTCATTATGTTGATTTTAAAATGTAGGAGGATTTAGTAGAAGAGTATTTAAATAAAACGGATAGATTTAACAAAAGATGCTGGATTATTCTCTGAATATTCAAGCTCATGTTTTTTTAAGTTGGTTTGAGATAGTTTTAATTCGCAGGTATTTGATAATTTTGTCTCTTACAGTTAGATTGGTTCGTTTGCACTGGTGTATTGTAAATCATTATCTGATTTCAAATTTTTAAATTTATTTTTGTTAGGTTTCCAAATAGCAATTTTGTTAATTGCTTGTGCACTCGGACAATTCACAATGGCAAACGAAGATTCAAACGTAAAGGCTGTGGCCAAGTCCAACACGGAATTCTCTTCGTCCTTATACAGTGTAAGTGAGGATCTGATAATCTGTTACTATTCATAAAAGCAAATTGTTTAATTTGTTGATGATATTTTACATTTGTAGGTCTTGTCAAAATCCGTCGATGGAAATCTCATCTTCTCACCTTTCAGTTTAAGTACGGTTATGGCAATGTTAAAGGCTGGTGCTGCGGGTAAGACGGCTCAAGCCGTTCAAGAAGCGATGAAGTTCCCTGTCGATGACGCTGTTTTGAATAATGGGTACAGCTCCCTTCTTGGGTCGCTTAAGGTGATTATTAAATAAATTCATGGAACTTAGCCTTGAAACCGAATTGGGATTTTGTTACTTGACACCTTGACTTTTAAATGTTTTTTTAGAGTGACGGTGAGAATTTCACACTTGAGACAGCAAATAAGATTTACGCCCAACAAGGCTTTGCCTTGAAGCCTGAGTTTACCAACACTTTGAAGCAGTATTACTCGGCGGATGTCAAACAACTCGATTTTAGCAACTCAGTTGCATCTGCCAAGGAAATCAATGACTTTGTGTCAACAACCACTCATGACAAAATCAAAGAATTGATCGCCCCTTCGGACTTGGACGCTATGACGAAATTGGTTCTTGTCAATGCTATTTACTTCAAGGGACTCTGGAAGAACAAGTTCAATCCACAGTCTACCCGTAAACAAGACTTCCAGTTGTCGAATACTAATAAAGTCCAAGTTGACATGATGAAAATGGAAACTGATCTTCCTTATGCAGAAATTGAAGAATTGAATGCCAAGGCTGTTGCTTTACCTTATCGAGTAAGATTGAGATATTTGATACTTGGTTTTGTTGCTATTTTTTATAAGTTACAATGCGTGCCCTTCAAACCTTGCTATTTGGTTTTTCACACGGACGTGGGAACATGAAGCAAATGCAAATATTCATGATAATATAAAAAAATAAGTTACTGATCATAAAATATTTTTTGCTTATAGGGCGATCGACTGAGCATGATTTTGTTGCTTCCAAATGAAATTGAAGGACTTAAGGACATGGAAGCAAGACTGCAAAACTTCCCTCTCTCTAAGATTCCAAGCCTTCTTCGTGAACGAAAAATCAACTTGTCTATGTATATAAAAATAGTTATAGTTTAGTCATTTATTTCCTAGTACAAAAAATATTAATTGTATGTTAATAATAACATTTCGTATGTTTTAAGGCCAAAATTCACCTTAGAATCAACGATTGACCTTCAGGATTCACTTACTGCGGTAAACCTTTGGATAATTCATCGGGGCTTATTTGTTACACTGTATTATGACTTGCTATTAATCATCTAAAATTATGTCTTTTTTCTATTTCCTATTTTAGTTGGGTGCTGGAAGCATGTTTGACCAAAATGCAGCCGATTTCTCTGGAATCGTTGTCGATCCTAAACAGAAGCTCTTCGTTTCCAAAGCTATTCAAAAGGCTTTTATTGAAGTAAATGAAGAAGGATCAGAAGCGGCTGCGGCCACAGGTATGAAATTTTTTAAAAATCGTTGATACTCGTTTTGTGTTAAGCGTTCTGTGTCCTGTCATTGCTTACCATTTGTCTTTGTCTTGACTTGTTTTTTGTGTACTTGTTTGCTTCTCAGTCTTATTTTTGAGGCTTTCCTCTTGTTGGAGCATTATTAATTTAACTCGTACTCGTAATGCATCGCTATTACTAATGCTGGTAACAAATGCATTTTTCGACACTGGCACGATTAACTATTGGTTTTATTTATGGACAATCGACCGGTTGCCATTTCTTCTCTGTACGTTTAGCATAATATACTATGAGTAGTACCCTGACCTTCCTTTTTATGTAGTATCCCCTTAAAAACTCTGCAAGATAGTTCTGTTGTAAATTAATTTCAGGAGCAGTGATTCGCAAACGAAGATCCTTAGAAGAAAGCAGTCGGGTGGATTTAGATCACCCTTTCTTATTTGCTATATTTTGGCAAGATCAGATTTCAGGTCATGTTGTTTTTCAAGGATCCTTTTCTCGACCAGATCCGACTCGACGGACTGCACCTGACCGAATTGAACTTTAGTTGTGACGGTCTTTGTACATATTGTATTATTTAATTGATGGCAAATGTGAAAATTGCAGACTTTACTAAAGCGTTGACATTTTGTGTGCCTTAAAAATTAGGCAGCATCGCCATGTCAGGATTTGTATTGAGAATACATAAAAGTTTTGGCTTTGTAACATTCAGCACTCAATCAGTAGCTTGTATCACAATGTATTGTTTTGATTTCGATGATACATTATTATTGTCAAAATTCGATATAATTCTTGAGCTCTGTAGAGTGCAATGCTAAAGTTCTGGTTTGACAGGCTTTATTCAGAAATTGAGGAGACCGGCTCCACCAATTCCGGTGAAGGAAATAATTGTGGACCATCCTTTCATGGCGTTTATTTTCTTCGGAAACAAAGTGGATACAAAGTTTCCCATCTTCATTGCAAAAGCTACCAAGATTCAGACAAACAAATAATTTCTAAATCCCTATGCTAATCTTTTTTTAAAAGATTTCTTTAATACTTAAAAATATGGTTGTGTAAGATAAAGTTAGTAATACAATAATGAATTGGTGTTTGGTACAATACCTTATTGTGTCATTTAGATTGATTTACAGCCATGCGAGCTGAATTCATAAGCTTTTTAGTATTTTTATTTCATCTCTTGCATATTTAGTTTGTCTGATCGTTAATTATTTTTCAAAGTCCTGTCCATTGTTTCATTCATAATTTTTTTTACATGGATCCATTTCAGTTGATTATTTATTCTGGATTTTATAGGTGTTTTGGCAGTGGCATATTCAATGCCATTCATTACCGAAGTGAACATCGACCATCCTTTTTTTACGTGCATTATTGACAACCCAGAAACTTTAGATTTCGAACAGATTTCTGAATCACCGTCAATCCTCTTTGGTTCTCGAGTCACTCATCCGCGTCACTAACTTGTTTTTATTTTTCTGATAGTTCGAAACTATCTTATTTTAATACGTTTCTTGAGAAATTATCCTGTTTTTCTGATTTATAGTACTTTAGTTAACAAAGGCACATCAAGAAACATGTAGTATTTAGTTTATTTGTTTTAAAAAAGCTGTGTTTTTTTTTCATAAAAGCTACACACCATCAAATACCGTTGATTTCTTCTTTATCTGCATTATTATTGATACTTAAGTAAATTCCGTCTAGATTTATTTTTATTCTTTCTTTGGTTCTCGAATATTGAACAAAATTATGAATTTATTCTTGGACAGATGTGTAAATTAATTTTTTGAAGTGAAATAAGGACATCAAAAATCATATTGTGGTTTAGGTTTGGTGCTTGACACACGGCTTTTTGTGAGTCCAGGAATTCAACTGGAAATCGATCACCCATTCCTTGGTTTCATAATAAATAAAAATGATAATATTGATGATACAACTACAATCCTATTTCAATTTAAAGTGAACCAACAGTCTCAAACTAAACTAAACTAACTGTTAAATCTTTGGTCTATAGATGGTTTGAAAACCATGTTGTCTTAAATGTCAAGACTTTTGGAAATGTATTGGCTCGAATGTAATCTGCTTCAATTTAATCTCCTGCACCTTTCGTAAATTGAACTAATGCAAAATAATTTGTACGCACTGTGATCTAGTTTAGTTGTATGCATTTTGTATTGTTTGGGATTTGGTTATGGTATGCATCAATTTGTAACGTTGTTTCGAACAATTTTTTGATTGGGTTCTGATATTAAACAAGTTCTTGTACATTTATACAGCTGTGCAAATCTCATTGAAAAGCGCATTTATGGGTCCACGATTTGTTGCTGATCATCCGTTCATAGCAATGATTGTTGACGACAAAACATCTTCCGTCTTATTTTTCTCGACACTTAAAAACCCTACAGAAACTGAGACTCGAGTGGACAGTCTTCGGACAAGTGACGATAATAAAAGTGACGCATCAGACCTCTCAGCGTTCATTTCTACATTAATAATGCCCCTATTGATATCCTTGTTCTGATCGGGCTCTCTTCCAATAATGATAAGACAGGGTATTGTTGTTAAAGTAGATTTTTGATAAGCTGTTGCTTCTAATTTTAAATAATTAATCGCTAGAAAAAAGAACTAATAATAATTTTTTTCTCGGCTGGATTAGATTTTGAATTCGAATCTCTTTAGTTTGTAATAATTTTGAATACGTTATAATTATAATATAGTGTTACGAGCAGGAAGACGGCTCCACTTCGGCTCAACAGTTCCTCTTACTTTAAAGATTAATCATCCATTTCTCGCATTTATTTGTAAGTTTGAACCAAGGCTGCTGACATTTGAGGTTTTATTCATGGCTTCCAAAAGTAGTTAGGAAAAGTTTAGTATTTTAGTGTGTCATGAGTCATATTTTTAATTGTTTGTCTTAAAATAAGTCTTGTAAAACTGTAATGGACTTTATGATTCATACCTTAGCCTGTCTAATCTTTTAAATACTTTTAATTTTAAATCTACGTTTAATATTTTGGTCATTTTGTGCTTGTTCCTTACTTTAAACTGTTACACATCTTGATAATAAAAGTTTAAATTGTTTCAAAATATTGAGTGTGTATTTGACAATTGACAAATCCGTATAAAATGGTAGGGAGTACGAATTGCTTTATAGCTTGCAAAAATTTGATTTACGATCTCTGGTAATCAGGTTATAAAAATAGGTCCGAGTTTCCATTCAGTCATCGAAATTTGCATGAATTGTCTCTGGTCAGTAAATATTTGTTCTTTCGAAATTTTAGGAAATTGTCAAATTGTCCTTGAATTTTATTTTTAGATACGGAGTTTATGGGGAGGTCATTCTATGATTATGAATCAATGGAGAAAATCGACCTTGTCATTGACCACCCCTTCATAGCTATGATTCTTGACAAGGAAACCGAGCAGATATTTATTATCGTGAAAACAAAAATGTTATTATAACAAGGACAGTTCCAAAAAAGATATTTTTATATTTGCCTGCATGATCTCTTATTTCCATTTACTCTTAGCTTATTTCTCAGGTTGCTGAGGCATTCTTTCTTCCAAAAGCAGTTTCAAATTTCTCCAAAGCATTTTTCATAAGGGTTCATTTACAATTCGATCAATCGGGCAATGGTGGAGGGCTTAAAATAATTTTTCGACAATTTCGAATTGTAAAACAAACCCTAGAGTGATTTCAAAATGGCTTGTTTCATTACAAAATCCGGGTTCCATAATTCCAGGTATCCATATAGCAGATTACAGCCTATCTGGTCGTAAAACTATCAAGATGAATGTAAATCGACCATTCACTGTCTTCATTATGGAACACTCTTATTTCTCAGATTACTCTTCTACCAGTCCCATACTATTGTTTGCAGCTCATATTAAATCTGTATCAATGAGTTCCAAAGTTAATAAAATCTATTAGTTGTTTCACAATCTCATCATTAGTTAACTAAAGTCGTGTTCATCTTTATAAACCATCAGATAAGTTCATTGAAGTGTAATTTTCCAAACCTTAAGATTATTATGCTTATTTGCTATTGCAAATGGTACTCTGTGGTCTGGCTTTATATACCATGTTTAAACATATGTATTTGCTCTATCATCATTCTAAAAAGTATTGCATGAATATGATAAATTAATTATATTTCTATTGCTTTTACTAATTTGTTAATGTTAATTCAGCTAATTAAGCTAACAATTCGATGATGAAATAAATAAAAATTCTGGGGAATTATCACTCAGATGTGTCTTGGTTTTATTTTATAGCTTTTTAAAACTAACTTGCTGTACAGCTGCGAATTAACGCTTCAGTGTTAATAAAAAGTTTGCAAGTTTTCTACGAACTTTCATAAACGTTCCAACAATCCATCAGCTCATTATAATAATACTTATTTATTTATTTTCGTGTTAGAATTATTGTATGTAATGTGAAAAATGCTTGCTTCCCATTATTTGCAGGTATTCAATTCGTCGCATTTAGCGCAATGGTTGGACCAGAAAAATCTGTCAAATTCATCGTGGATCACCCATTTCTCACTTTTATTCAGTCTCCAGAGACTATTTTGTTTGTATCACGAATTAGTCAAAAATGAACACATGAAATAACATTTAACATCTCCGAGCTCATCGATCAAAATAATAAAACGAGTTAATTTAAAATAAATTTGCATATCTGAATTCATAATTAGCATACATCGTGTTATGAGTATAAAAAATCATGTATTCACAACTCAATGACCACAACACAATCCTATTTGTTGCATTTACTAATCGTTGAGATTAACTTCAAGGATGCGAAGTAAGTTTTGGTTTTTAACTTTAAGCACCGCTTGGGAATGGGAATTTATTAAAAGCATTGGAAAGGGTCAGCTTCTATAGCTTCAAATTGGGGGCTTATCTTATAATTATCTGCCTATGCATGAACTAATTCTTAATTATGCTTGATACTATTTGTAGCCGTGAAATTTATGGGAAGATCTATAAATATCCGGATTAACAGTGTGTTCAAAGCTGACCATCCATTTATATTCTTAATCATGGACCTCATGCCCGTTAATAGTCATCGACACCAACAAGACGAAACAGCTGCAAGTCAAGAACGAGTTAAACCTAGCGTTGTTCTCTTTGGAGGTAGATGCACTCAGCCGACATACAACAAATAAAGAACTGAAGGTTAAAAATCTTAATCATGATAATAATAACCAATCAATATTCAAGAATTCAAGACAACCAGGCAGTCAACCAAATATACCTTACAAGATAATCAATCAAAAAAATAACACAGTACACAAATACGATGCAATACCAATCCTTAGCTTTAATTCTTTCATTTAATCTTGAACAGACAATGCACAATGAATACATACATGAACACTGTTGATTGTCTTCCATGACATTACTGAGAATAAAAAAAAATATAAGGGACGGTGGACAAAAAAGGTGGATCATTATTATTATTATTATTCTTGGTTCGTTGATTGCATAGGATTGTAAAAGAATGTTGAAGAAGAAACAAGTTTTTATAAAGTTTGATCATGAACATACAAAACTGCATCCATTGTACTGGAGATTTTTAATGTGCTGACCAAATACACATCGCAGCAAAATATTAAACAGGATTATGTTCATTTAACATTTATAAACCGAAGCAACAGCACCAAGATTTAATTTAATAGTTTTTAATAACCAAACTTTATTCAGATAGTCTAATATTTAAATTCATTGATATTGATGTTATAAAAAGTTGATATAAAATGGCACACACAAATATCTTATCTTTTATTTATTTAATTGTTGTATTTTCGAGTGAAAGCAGATCAGAAATTTCTACAGCAAATAACCAATTTGGATTGAAGGTTTATAGTGTAAGTTCATATATACTCAAAAGTCAAAACCGTTTAATCCAATCACACTTAGAAGCAATTTTGAAACGTATAATTAAATATTACAGGCTTTAGCAGAACAGGTCAATGGAGACTTCTTAATCGCCCCCTTCCCCCTTAGTAGTATTTTGGCCCAATTAAACCTAGGGGCTGATGGATTAACTTCGAAACAAATTCAAAGTCTGGTTGATTTTAAAGAAGATGCTTCTGAAGTTACAAATGATTACCGACGAGTTCTTTCGGATTTCCAGGTTAGTTTAGATTGGATCAAACTATTTTTTTAACCACACTTTATTTTGAAATTTCTCATTTTATTACAGGACGTAGATTTCCTCGGGATTTCATCTAAAATATTTGTAAATCAATCGGTCGAGGTACTTGAAGATTTTGAAGAGTATTCAGACAGAAATTTCTTTTCTGTAGCATTCAAAACAAATTTTAATTCTTCATCTGAAACCATTGATGATATCAATACCTTGATATCTAACACAACATTAGAGCCGAAAAAAACTTGGGTTTCCGAAGGTACACATTATTTATTTATTTTTAAAAAACGTGAATTACATTTTAATTGCCATCAATTAATTGCAAACCATTTAATTATATTCAAGCTGACCTATCTGCTTCAACTTTGATGGCTTTGGTAACCACATCATTTTTCAAAGGGTCATGGGTCAACTCATTCCACCCATTTGATACAAAGCCAAGTCCGTTTTACTACGACGAATGTCGATCTTGTGCTAACCAAGTTGACATGATGTTTCAAAGAGCAACAGTCCCTTACGCAGAAATAGAAGAATTGGACTGCACGAGCATTTCATTGCCTTACAGAACTAATTACTCTGCTGTGGATACAGAAGATAAGGAGAGTCGGATAGAGTTGATAATTCTTCTTCCGAATTCGAGAACTGGATTGAAAGAATTGGAAAATAAATTAAAGAATTATCCATTCTCTCAAATTACTAGACGGTTTCTAGAGACTAGAGATTTATTTATTTACATGCCGAAATTCAATGTATCGTCCCCTGCCAACATTGATTTTGGACAAGTTTTGTCGAAGGTGTGGATTGCTTATAGTTTAATTGTTTTTTTTTTTTTAAAAGTTGGATATTAATTTAAATTGTTTTTCAAGCAGTTGGGCTTGGAGTCAGGATTTGATCAAGAGACGGCAGATTTCTCAAAACTACAGGCGAATAATACACTAAATCCTTTGTGGATTTCGAAGGTTTACCAATTTGCTGAGTTTTCTACAGATGAATTTGGCACGAAAGGGGTTGGCTCAAAAGTTTTACGTGAGTCATTAAATTAAAAATTAAAAATATTCAGTTGATTTATGTAGAAACATTTTATTTATTTTTTTAGGCACATCAACAGACCATTACAGCCCTGAGTCGTTCAGAGTTAACCGACCTTTTATTGGCTTCCTTTATGACCAAGAGCGACATATCATTCTGAACATTTTCCGTAAGACTAGTTGAAATTTTAATTCACAAGTTTTGTTATCTTTCCGAATTGAATAAAATTCTCATTTTATGTATCAATAAGTGTTTGTTGTACAGATTATTGTTGTTTCAAGATAGTAAGGATTTGTGATAAGATATAATTGTTATCAGAGCATTTGCATTACACGGAAGAAATAGTCGACTTCCATTTCAGCATCATCCGGAAGATCTGTACAATGAATGGCATTTTGCACGGTTGAGATCCCATATTTAGCCCTGAGGGATTCCGGTCGTAGTTTCTTTGCAATAGTCTTACCAAGATTTCAAAATTAATTACTGTCCAAATAGAAATGTACTGTCTTGCCAAAATATTTATGAGACTTACAGGATCCATAGGACCAGCAAATTCCCTGAATGAATTAGCAGTCTCTCTGCCACACCCACTAACCTCCAAAGCATAACAAGGCCCCAAGGATAGTTCAGAGGTCATTGCCTATAGTATTCAAATATCTTTTTAAAAAATCTGACTTTAGACTATTTGATTGAAGGATATTGTGTATTATAATTACACTGTATTCCGGTAGAACGGATTTGTAGATTTCGAGAAACTCTTCTGCATGAGATCGATCCATATAAAAGAGTTCGAATGCAGTGATAGTATAAGTTGCTGCAGAAATATCAGCGATAATTCGGCCAGCTAAACCTACAATAAAAATTGATTAAAAACTTCCAATCTACGAGAATCCATTTGACTAGAATCGACTTACGGCCTTTAACAGCATGAGGTTTGATAATGCAGCAAGTTGAGCATTGAATATTAGCTGTGCCAGAAGCAAGAGTTGGAAGAAGTTTTCGACAATCAGTAAAAAAGACCGACGAGTCCTAGATATTTTTCAATAAACTTTAAAAATTACAATTTTATGTAAACATAAAATAAAGATTATTTTTTCTAATCTAAACCTTCTCGACACTAGCAGGGTTCTCAGAAACGTGAAACCCATTTTGAACAGCGTCCTTCCCATAAATGGCTCTGAGGGTCATCGGGTTCTTTAGTCTCGCTTCAGCTGGATCATTTTCTCCGACCATGCAGATAAGCTTTTGAATTGCATTCTCCCCAACGAGCAAGATAGCAATTACTGGCCCTGAGGTCATGTTCAATCCCATTTGACTACAGTCCATCAAAAATTAATCAAAATTAGTCAAAATTCTGTATAAAAAAACAAATAAGTTCTTACCGCTGGACAGCTTGATCGTTACTTTCAGCAAAAGAAGACGCCATATCCGGTCCGGTTAGTCGAGCCATTTTAGCCCTTAGAACTCGAAACTGTTTCTCAAGTTCCATAAGTATTCGACCCAAGCAATGAGTTGCCTCTGGTTTTATTAGCAGAAATGCCCTATTTTTCGGACAAATTCAGATGACCATTAGATTCAATTGGCTTAATCGTCTTAAGTTAATTTATTAAAGTTTTAGAAAATCTACTTTTGGTTTTTTGTTTCCAAATATTGCTGAGTGCAACTATCTGCATATTCCTTGATTGTTATCTGTCGTCCATAAATGTTTAGGATGTTCCCCAAGAAAAGGTCCTTGAATGTGACAGTATCAAGTTTCAATCGCCGGAGAAATCGCTGATTGTTGATCAGATCTTTCTGTATTTAATAGAAAATTTTAAGATATTACATTTTCCAGAGAAAAACATGCATAAAAATAATAGCATACAATTTCACAAGTTCCATCAATCCCGTAATAAATCAGCATGTACTTCTTGATAAGATCTGGACCGTTGTCGTACCATTCTACAAGAAAGATCAATTTCTCCGGGATTGTCTGTAAATTAAGTATCTGTTTGTATTTTTTATTGCATATTAAATTGTTCTACTATATATAATATGAAACTAACATCTTTGTAAACCCTAGGAAGAGGACAGCCTCCAAAATCTCCATCTCTTGATGGGACACCACAGTAACCTTTCCCACAGGTATTACCGGTGACGCTGAGAACTTCAGGGTGTTGGTAAGGAGTCCAAACCGCTTCGGATTTGCTACCAAGGGTAGCACCTCCAGATTTACAATCGCAATATTTGGACATTTTAAAAAGCCAAAAAAACTACGAAAATGTTTGACACTTTTTATGTTGGATTTACCAAAACTACCAAAAACGACATCGAATTTTGCTTAATCGATAGCATTGGACTACCAAGGAAACACTCGAATGTTATGAGTAATGGCTAAGTTCATGATTCATGAGTAGCGAGTGCAAGGAAATCAGAAGCAGAATGTGAACTGAAGGTTTCAATATAATGAACTCTGAATGTGATGATAATAACTTAATAACTTAATGAATATTATGACAAATACAATCAATAAAAGAAATGTCCGCATCTAAAATCAAGATCATAAGGTTTATTAACAGTTTAATCATTTGAAAAAATTTACAATCTGTATATGAAACCTAAGCAATTAAACGCTAAAATGACTATATCAAATAGTAGCTATTTACCAAGATTTTTGAGCATCAACAAACTCGCAATAAGAACTCCAACGACGGTAATTGATTTGAAATACTTCATCCACAACCTCCACGGCAGTTTGATACATCTCATCACTCAATACCTCATTCCAAAGATCCTCTTCGTTCATCTTCGTAGGGCTACATTGCAAATGACCTTCCTCGTGATCCAAATGAGTCTTCCCCAAATAATACAACTTTTTACCAGTTTCTTCTTCGAATCGAATGCCCAGCTTAGCCGCAGCCTTGAAAACGGTGTAACCACATTTTTCAAAGGCAGAAATCAGACAGAATCTCAACAAAGGATGTTGAGCTTTATGACTCAAGATGACGAGATCATAAATCGCCTTTCTTTGAACTTCTGTGTCTTTCCCCCACAGAAATTGCAGCATGGATGTCACTTCTAAGGTTTTGTTGATTTCCAGCGTTTTCAAATCCTTTAGCATCCATTTCCAGTGACTCCCATCTTCTTTTGTGTGTTCATTTATTGAGGCCTTTAGAATGTCGTTCTTTGCTTCTTCTTCGGGGTACCGAAGAATCAAATTATTAATGTCTTTGAAACCCATGGTGAAAACGGTTAGGATTGGTGACCAAGATTTTAGTCGATTAGCCAAGGGAATCTCATCCGAAGAGATCCAGTGTATGAAGGGATGAGTCTCCATGTCCTCTCTGGTTCGTTTTTCAATCAGTTCAAGTATACGTTGCATTTTTAATTGTCAGTAATTTAATCAAGAGATACGGAAGTTTATAAAGTTAATCTTTTGTATTATTAAGTACAGCCGGATAAATGAAGTTGAATTGAAACTCCAGGTCTGAGAATAACTAACGAGTAATTGTGGCTTGTCAAACGCTTTTATATTGGATAGAAGTGACAATTTTTTCAATAAAAGTATATAATAATTTCTTGCATAAATTCTAAGAATGCGGTTTGAATTTTATGGATGTTTTAATAGACATCTGGGATACAAAATTTTCAAGAATGTATTATAAAAGCGAAAACAGCAACCAATCAATTACTGTGAGTGAATAACCACGTAATTAAATATTTAAATATATTACACAATGATTTTATTGACTGGAAAACGATAAAATTAATCAATTCAACTTCTCTGAATGCCAACACCCAAACGGCTTTGTATTTGCTCATGCAAATACATTGTTACACAATTTTCAAAAATGTTAATAATAAAATAATAAAACTAGAATTTAATTTCGTTTTCATACGTTTTAATTATAGCAATCAGTGAGTGTTCAAGACTGGTCTGTACAACTACCATTATTTAATCAGCAATAATTTTAGCGAGTTTTTGAACATTCTCTAACCCAATACTTTTATTTAGATTCACCAACAAACATTAGCATTTAAACTAAAAGCTACAGAATCATGACTTGCATAAAGTTCAGTTTTTTTTAATGTTCTATGACATACAGTCTGGCTTTTAACATTTTCTTGGTTTACAATTTTAATTATCGTGGGGATTGTTAAAAAAAACTTTCTTTGAATTCTAGTCGACCTTTGACGATTTATTACCCTTACGATAGGCAAGCGTCTTTCTCTTAAACTTCATAGTGTACATAAACAAAATTTCTTCATAATTGAATCTGTCTATTCTCATTCCAGGACGAGTGTATGTCTTCTCGGTTTCGTTTTTCAATTAGTTGAAGTACAAGCTGCATTTCTAAATATCAATAATTTAATCGAGAGTAGAAACAATTCATATGGAAGGTTTAAATTAATTTAAACCTCAACGAGTACTTGTGGTTTGTCAAACCCTTTTATGCCAGATAAAAGAGACAAAAAAATCTTTTAATGATTATGATCGATGATTTGATGGATATCTTGAATTTTAAAGAATGTGTTTTTAATGCGAAAACAACAACAGTCTCTGAGAATTTCACTTTAATTAAGTACTTAAAAATATTTTTATCTTTATCAAAACAAGATTATTTGATTTCATTAATCTTCTAATCATCCCCAAATGCGCACATCTAAATGGACTAAGGTATCTCAGAAAGATGTCCACAATATATCGTTGTATACATATGTATGTATCTTGGATTTAATAATATGCAAATTGAACTTTGATCAATTTGTTATCAGAACTGTCTTAGTTAAACATTTTTATGTCGGTTGTGTAATGTTTTACAAGTTAATCGAATAAAGTCTTGCTCTACAAAATGTGCAAATTAATATTCTTAATTATGAATCACAAAAAAGCAAAGTCAACAAAAGTGATTAAGGTTTTAATGGATGACGACCAAGGTAAGTTTACTGTGTTGTCTTGCCTCCTTTGTTTCTGTGTTTTCTCCTAACCAGGTAGTGACAAATGGAAT
>JAQGBQ010000291.1:0-26637 GCA_034698485.1 Vertagopus arboreus | reverse complement strand
CTCATTCACAACCTTTACAATTTACTATTAGCCTGTTCGTGGACAGATACCGTATAGAACGGCACTGTACAATCCGCCCGATCCTTGGCCAGTGAGTCTGACACGGACCAAGCCGGCAGGCTCATGGTTTAAAGCTTAGGTCAAGCTGATCAAAGTTGCTTATAGAACATACGGTGCAAAATCGCGTTTTCGGAAGTTATCGATGAACTTGTGCAGAAAAATGCATGAAATTCATGCCGTGCAATGAACGGACGCTCAATACGTTCTCAAGTTTATCGGTCGCCACAAGTTGCATTTCGCTGCTGGGCATGTTGCGCATAGTTTTTAAATGTTAAAATTTATTTCAAATTCCCTTTTCATTTTAAACTATGATCTTTACTTACAAACTGAAATTATTGTATCAGTATTTTTCTAATTAGCAGGGTTGACAAGTTAAATTGCACTAAATTTTCTATCTCTCAAATTAAAAAAAATATAGTGCTTCACAAATTGTTCGTTGAAAAATTGAAATCTGTAGAAGGAAATTTCATGTTTTAAAAACGACTGAAAAATTAAACCAAAATTCGGTATATTTTTCACTATTTCTATAACAAAATTGCCTTTTTATTTTAAAAATGTTTCCAATTTATACGTTTCACAAAACCTACAGTGCAGAACTCTAAATAACCCGAGCCACTGTGTATCAGTTATTAATGATATAAGTTTTAATTCGATATTCTAGGGTCATAAGCTACTACAATACCAAATCTCAGATAGATTACGTGATTTTTTAGAAACCCGTGGGGGTAGCCCAATAGAATGCCTCTGAATATTTTGTTGAAAATCTAATTTTTCGACATTTTGGAGTCATAGCGACTACTATTCAAAATTTTACGTTTTAATTCCATTATTTTAATTTTTTTTAAATTTATTTTATGACACATATCCATAGAAACACCCACTCTACTAGCCCCCACGGGTTAACCCCTCAACCGATTGAACCCATCTTCGAACTTATCTAAGGCCTTGGCCTAATACGCATTTTAAACCCAACATGACCCAAACCGGCCTAGTGGTTCGGTCGCTAGCGTTTCACAAATAATCGGACGGACAGATATACCAATCCCATAAGCCCTTGCTCGGGCTCAAAAATTGAAAAATCGCAAACTATTAATTCAGTCTAATTCTTTCAGACAAACAATAAATATGAAATACAACATATGCGTGATTATAGTCGATTTTAAAATTTAAGACAGAATTTTTATTATAATTTTTTTTTGTTTTTTATTGAAAAAGCTAGAAGAAATAGTGAAATGCAAGCCCAGTTGAGGTTCAATTTTTTCAATTTTTTATCACTTTTGATATGAAATTGGTGTCTACATTTTTAATAAAAAGTTTTTAATAAAAAAAAATTATTGAAATTTTCGTTTTCCTCATTTTATAACAATTTAAGGCTTATAATAATAATAATAATAGATTTATTTATACTCGACGTATTATCCCGCAGTAACAATTATAAATGCTTATATCAAATCTGTAGACTTAACCTACAATTTTTACATTCAAGTATAAACACCGTTAACAATAATCGTAAAACATAAGGAACATTTTAGTGAGTTTCCACCCTATTTAAGCCATTACTACTAACAATTTAGAATTCGCAAACACTAAATGAAGATACTATTTCGACCCTCACGATTCGCAAAAGCAACACACTTAACGGTGGACTAGCGGGTGAAGGGCTACTCACTTAGCTGGAATATACTAAAACACATGACATTTCACAACTCCGAATTATATAAAATATGCTTAATTACATCTAGAAAATGGGAAAAAATAGATTAAAAACCCATAACCTACTTAATACAAATTTAGCTCTACGAGTATACGAAGATAATTACCAATTACATGAAGAAGAATACACAATGTCACTACTTAAAGCAACTCTGGCTTCTCCAAAACTTATGAAAATGTCATCAAATTTAACTTTTAATTTGAAATTGCACTTCCCAACCTTGCTGGGGGTTAAAAAATCATTAAATAGTTAAGTAAAGATGATATTTTAAAATGAACGAGAATTTGAAATAAATTTTAACATTTAAAAACTATGCGCAACATGCCCAGCAGCGAAAAGCAACTTGAAGCGACCGATTAACTTGAGAATGTATTGAGCGTCCGTTCATTGCACTGCATGAATTTCATGCATTTTTTCTGCACTAGTTCATCGATAACTTCCGAAAACGCGATTTTGCACCGTATGTTCTATAAGCAACTTTGATTAGCTTGACCTAAGCTTTAAACTAGCTATTTTGCAAGGAAATCTAGCTTTATCATCCAACAAGGTCTCTTTGTAAGTTGTATTTTTACCTTGGCATTTATACTAAGTGACCGCAAACTTTTAAATCGAGTATGAATTTATATGCTTTAGACTTTGGTTAAGGTTTTAATGGATGACGACATAATTCATCGAGAAAAATCTCTAAGATCGGGGGTTTGGTTACTAAACCTAACCTAACCTAACCTAACCCCCAACCTTTTTATATTCGAAACTCTTCTCCGTTCTCAAATTAAAAATAAAACCAGTGACTTTTTATTTTTCATTTGAGAACGGAGAAAAGTTTCGAATATGAAAAGCCTAAATTTTTAATACAAATCTTCATCTTTAGTTTGAGCCATAATTAAATTTTTTATCTCTATAAATGTAGGAGAAAAAAAGCTTTTAGAAAGACCTGTTTTCCACATAAGCCAACCTGGTGAAGTGTTTCTCACTTCGCCCCAATAGAGATTTCTTTCAATGGCATACACTAGAACCTTAAAATAAAACGATTTTCGCGGCATTTGGATCTTTTGAAATTGCAGTTGTTACAACCCAGTAGATAGAAACACAAAGCAAAGAATAAAATAAGTCATACAACGCAAGAATCCATTCCAGCAGCTAGATATCCAGCACACATCATACGCCGGTTGACGCGATTTCCATAGATAGCTTTGCAGTCTTTAAGCGGAAATACTTGTACGTCCAGCTTTTGAGGCGTAGTAGGAGTTTCTTTAAAGTCGAGACCTTGTAATCCCCAGCCGGCAACTGTTGCTTTTCTTCCACCGAATGTTCGTAAATATGATCCAGCTTCCGGCAAACATATCGGTCCGGCTGTTTTATTTGACAGCAAAAAATTAATTGGCTCTGTCAGCACAATAACTGTAAAAAATGTAAATCATTAAAACCAAAGATTTGCCATGCCACAGTTTCATTGATATGTGTAGTACAAATGGATTAAACTAAGCGTTAGCCATTTAAATAAATTCCATAAAAACCTCCTGTACAAATTTTTCTTTAAACAACTTGTTATTATTGTCGTAATAACTTCACTTGTTCCTAACAATACAAATTGTCCAGTCTTGACTCTTTTTGGTCTCGTCTCGAAATTTTCAAAACCACCTAATAACTGTCTTGTTTCGTCTCGTCCCGCAAATTTCAAGATGGACGAGACGGCTCGAAACTACTAATTTAATGGAAATTAAAACGATTAAGAACAAAAAAACTCAATTAAACGTTTTTTAATTCAAAAATTAGCTAAATTGAAGAAAATTAAGCAAATTTGAACTATCAATATATTTATTCAGTATTAAAGGCACTGAAGTCAATTCCGAAATTGCATTTAAAGTTTACTTTAAGGTATTGGTTAAAATGATATTAATTTTAGGCCAATTTGTTTTAGATTGTCCGTAGGGCCTTCTATTTTTTAATATTATTAACTGATTACCATATTTATTTGTATCGGTTAGACATGTCAATTCTAATTTAAAGTCCCTAGTTCGATACATATTTGGATTTAAAAAGGAATGATTTGACATTTTGTCACAAAAGTCAAAATAGTCATGTAAATATATTATATTTACTAAAATTTGAAATCATTTACAATGGTAAAATTATTTCTTTGATTGTTTTTTAAGTGCTTTGAGTCTAGTTTGCGTTTATAATTTTGTGTTTAATTTACATTTGTAGAAAAACAATTAAGGAAGGATTTTTTTTCGAGACGTATTGCTCGTCTTAAAAACCTCAAAGCAAAAAGTACGCAGTCTCGTCCTGGTCTCGTCTAGAAACTTTTTGAGACGTCTCGTCTCGTTCAGAGCACTTATAACCTCGGGTTGTCATTTCCGTAGCATCCACAAAGTATATGCCCGTTTGTTTGTTGTGTGCAAGGTACTATACTTGAAACAGAGCCAAACTTTTAAATTTATAATTGTCGAGAACAAAATCATACTCGAATTCCCTAAACTATCGAAGATCAACCAGATTTTACCCTCGAGAAAGGTTGAGATACAAATCATACGCCATAAATTGGGTGAATTGGGTTATAAAATCGTTCCACTATAATAGCATTGAATGTTAAAAACATATTATAAAACGTAGTAACACGTTGAAAACAGCTCGTCGTGAAACGATAAACACTAAACTATGAAATTCAACTAGAAGCTTACATGAATTATTGAGCTCAAACGCATTATATGTTTACAAACAGGCCCTAAAAATTAGATATGATGTAACTTCTGTCAATAAATGCTTCCAAAACTAATCCACTTATTTTAAACGATAAAACTATGTAGTTACTATTAAAAGTAACACCAAAAAGTTTAAAACAAAAAAACTTATTTTGATGATCCTAAAGTAGTACGAAATGAAATTATTGCTCAAAGTGGTCCAATATTTAATGTCGCTAAATTCTTATCTTATTCAAGTTTTAAATAGATTACTGCTCCAAATGTTTTTTTCAAATTTTTTTTATCTGGCCTGAAACTCAATTTTTAACTTAATTTTTCTCAAAATCTGACACATTTCAAGCTGTGTGATACGCAGTTGTGTATATAAACGATGCAATATCGCACTTGCACCTACCCTAATAATTTATGCCCCCCACTGTAACTACACATGGTAATGGTTTTAAGGTAATTTTTTTGTTTACCAAACTTAATAATTTATAAAAGTTTCTTACCTGCTATATCAAAATCATTCGTTCTGAAATTCATTTTATACACAATATTAGATGATTGACACTTAAGTAATTCAAAAACATAATACAAAATTCAATTGACAGAATTAGTTAACCATAGATCCAGTTTAGATATATATGCTCACTCTTTCTTCAAGTTTCTCCCTCAAAAGAAAACTTGAGTTAAATATCTCATATCCACGTCAATAGAACTAATATGTCACGGGATCTGGATTTAGCCTGATATTTTTACATGCAAATACTAGAAACGTTAACGGTTTGACACAATATTTCAAGAAAGGTGACAAACGAAACAAAAACTTTGGCAAACACATGTGTGAATAGGGTTGAAAACCCTGACTTTCGAAAGTAAGGATTTTTGGGGTCCTGATTTGAAGAAAAACCCTCAGGGGTTTTGCACTTTTGGGGGTTTTTAGTCTAAAATGCAACAAGACATAAAATATAACATCGTAAAGCTTTTTAGATGTTTTTGAAATATTTATAATTTGTAAATTAATTTCGACAAACGGACGTAGATCTTCCTGATTATTTTATGACCAAATCTATAAAAAAGTGCCAAAGAAATGGGGAAAATATTGGCCGTAATGTTTGTTTAAGATGTAAAGCAGTTGCAAAGTATGAAAGACCGTTCGGCAAGCTTTAAATGGGCCAAAAAAAGTTAAGGTGGAAATTCAAAAGACAATTTCATCCAAGAAAGCCTTTAAATCCTTCAATAAAATAGAGGTCTGATTTTTATATATTTTTTTAATTTCAAAGTTTACTGCGTTTTAAGATGATATTTATATATACTTTCCGTCTACTTAGGCTAAAGTCGTGGCGCAGGGAGTTTTTTTGAGTATAATAAATAAATTATAAAGTTTCTTGTCCGTGTTATTGATTTTTAATACATGCTTGACGATTTCTAAGTGTTTCTATGATATTTTAAGGCGTCTGGAAATAAGAATGCATTCGAAATCAAAAAGTCCCACATTACATTGCTAGTTCAAGCATTTATCATAAAATAATAAAGAGGATCAGCGGCTTCATTTAGTGAAACTTCCCTTGTAAGCATAGCACAGCTATTTTTGAAAACGTACCAAATGTAAACAAGTTAATTTCTCACACCTAGTGAGCAGTCTACATGTTTTTATTCAAGCAACTGAAACCGATTTGAACCCATAGTGCAATTTACCAAATCTATATCATAGTCAGACATTGATACAAATATTTGCACTTACTCTGATAAGTACAGAGGATGCACGTACAACTCCTCTACCTGATACCTCTGAGAGCCATTACCACTGTCAAGCTGTTTAAGAACGTCGACAGAATATGTTTTTGACTTTAACAAATCCGGGTCGCTAGAACAACATAAACACTCATATACGAGTTTTAATAAAATTTTATGTGCTAAAAGTTGTAAACAAATACCTTATAACAAAACTATTTAGATTGCTGTCCAATACATGGGCGTTGACCAGAACTTCAAACTTCAGGATATTAAGATCGCCTAAATAATTTGAAAAAAGTCACTTAAAAGTGTTATCTATGCATCCAATCTACGATTTGCGGTGAGTAGCCTCCGCACCTTTGACTCCGAGCACATTTGACTTCCTACACATTTGCCTCCCTGCACTTTTGACTCCCTGCACCCTCTCTTTCTATCTTTTTTTACGATTGCAGTTGTAATGGAAGAAAAAAATTATTTCATAGTTTTTCAGTACATAAAAACATGAAATATAATGTATACTGTCCATTGTTAACAAAGTCGGGGGAGGCAAATGTGCCAGGAGGCAAATGTGCCGGGAGTCAAATCTACCTGGAGGCAAATTTACGGGAGGCAATTGTGCCCGAGGCAGGTGTGCGGAGGCAAGTATGCGGAGGCAGAACGACGGATACCCAATCTACTTACCATTGAAACAGTGCCCGGCAGTTACAATTGTCCTGAAGTAAAATCAAAACTTTTATTTAATTTTACTATATACTTTCAGAGAGCTATTATCTTACATTCAGTCGTAACTGGGGAGCATTTTTTACTTCAGGCTTTTGTCTCAATAGACTTTGAATATTTGGTCTGTTCTTATTTTCTATCCTTAGTTCAATTCTATGATATTTTGTAAATTTAGCCATGAATTTTATGGTTCATAATAATAAATCTGCAATCCTTTTTCCCTTTGTTTGCACTTATTGTGCCAGAGTGTCTATTTTGGAAGAACAAATTACTTTGTATTTTAAACGATATGGCACGTAAAATGAAATCTCAAATTTAAATTCAAAACTCCAACAGAGTTAAGCTAACAGCCTGAAACTCTGTATGAATGAGATTCAACTTATTTTGAGCGAATTTCGGTCAAAAAATTGTACGTCAAAAAAATGCATGGACAATTTTTATAAGTTCAGTAATTTCTAATTGATTCTACCTGTTATTAAAAAAATAAAGTATTATCTGCCCGTGTGCGATTCATTTTGGCGCCATAAGAATTGTTGAGTGTGACGTTAGAGGTCAAAATCGCCGGCAAGGTCGAAATCAAAAATGTGTAATATACAACCGTTTGTTTGGACCTTGAATAAACTTTTGGAGATTTTTTTCTTGATTTTCATCTAGCGGCCGTTTTGTACTCTAAAAACACTTTTTTAAATTCCTTGCGCGCCAAATGAATCACACGCGGACATATAGCACCTTATTCTTCTTCTAGGTATTAGGTTAAATCAATTAAAAATCACTTGGTACTTCAAAAAAATTATCCAGCGACTTTTTTCTGAGGTTTTTTTCTTTCTTTGACCTGTCGAGGACCTTAAAAATCAAAAACGCGCAATTATTTTATTATGTGTTATATTGTGAGTGGATTTGTTTTTTTCTAAGTTGAGGCAAAAGTACATGGACCTCAGCCATGGTAACGGTTTCACCTTAGTATGCATTCACACCCCCCCCCCTGGAAATCTTTAGACAAAGCTACAGCCTAAAGGGTGCATTAAATCAAAAAAACAACAAGAATAAAAAGAACGATAAATTGCAATTGTGAGTGTCACTTGGATTCACATATTCAAAAATTTCATTTTAAACCCATGTTTTCCTATAAGACAAAATTTGAAATCGGTTTTGAGGGCTAAATACTGCAACACAAAGTGCCGCTTATTGAATTTATTGAAGCACATTAAAAATGAGCTATACTATTTTTTATTTGATCAAAATCGGAGCAACCTGACGATAATAGGGCTCTCCAACATGGCCTTATGGGTAATACATGTAATTCATATACTATAGTTGTCGTTATAGCATCATGCTCATTAAATGCAGTTTCATACTAATTTTTAGCCATCAATTATTACTATCAATACAATTTGAGCTGAGTTAATTAAGTAAATAATTGAATGGAAAAATAAGGTTAGCTTTTGTAATTTTTTGTCTTAAATGACCGGACTGGGCTACTCTTACGGGCTTTTTAATAATGACAATAGCAAAATGAAATTTTGCATGCTGGCAATTTATGAACCCTGAAACTTAAATACAAACTTAGATGTAAACTTTGTTTTGTTTTGAGTGCCCCACGAGTTTCGGTCAGACGGACAGTGGCACTTCATAAGCTCGAATTCTATTTTCAATGGCGAGCTAATAACAGCAGAAAAAATGTATAATTGCAGCTTGCGACTTAATAAGATCATGTTGTTAAAATTTTGTTTACACCAATTTTACTGAACCACGGGGTTTTACAAAGCCGGTCTAGCAAACGAAGATGTTGTATGTTTACTTATAGTGTCTAAATAATTGTGACAAACTTTTGGTCTGAAACCCTGGCTTCAGCTATTATAAGCTGAATGGGAATTTTAATGACGATAATAGTCACTTAAAACAATAAAATAAATAAAATATTAAAAAAGAAAGGGTTCTAAGTTGAGGCGCTCCTAAAACAATGAAACAAGAAATTTGCCTCAAACGGCCACGACAAACAAATATTTTCAAATTCCAATACATTTTTTTGAAATATAATTAACTAATTTGGAGCGTTTCAGCTACGACCAGCGTTATAGGATTATATCTGACGCTAGCGGGCAATTAATTCAATTTTGACCTATTAGACTCAAATTTGTATGAAATAAGTGTGATTGCTAGATCCAGCATTAAATAAGTTCGAAAATAAATTCAAATGGGTTAAATGATTGACACTGGCTGAAAATATATGTAGTTTCTATTCCTTCGTGATTAAGGCAATATTTGAGAATTTGAAAAAAATGGGATAGAAAACTTGCATTGTGTGTATCCTTATCAGCCCTTAAATTAATATCGAATAGCAAGGTTCAGAAATAGTTTGCTACGGAAGACTTCTCACGGGTTTTTAAAAGTCAATTATAAAATTCGGCAGAAAGTTAGATCGCCTTTAATTCGCCATGTCAAATGAAACAAAAATATGAAAAGATTTGCACTAGGTTTTTAGTTTTATTAATGAGCAAATCGGGATTTGTAAATATTGGTTTGTCGTGGCCGTTTGAGGCAAATTTCTTGTTTCATTGTTTTAGGAGCGCCTCAACTTAGAACCCTTTCTGTTTAGATGTTATTTATTTATTTTTGGTGCATAAATACAAATTTTCATAAAAAATAGTATACCTGTTTTTGATGCTTTTGAAAAAGATGCAGCTTTAGTATAACGTTTTAATACAATGATTACTAATTTTGGTCATTTTTGGCCAACAAATTCAGCATTTAAGGAAACTGCGGAGTTTTATCTCAGAATAACCAATATTTATGTGCAATTGTTTTTTTTAAATTGTTTTTTCTGGTATTTTCTGTAGTTATGTAAATATTAATACACATAAATGATACCTTTTAAATGCTTGGCTAACCTCCAAAAATTTCATTCAAATTGATGAACATTCAGAAAATGTGTATCTGCCCATTGCAAAATGACCAATACTTTTTAATCCTGTGTTTATAAAAAGGTAACGTTTTAGTCCGAGTCACGACTTATGATATTGGTCTGTCAGTTCGATTGTTATGTGACAAGAAAGAAGTCAAACCTTTCAACTCGACTTTGGTAAAAGGCGTTTCAGTCGTTAAAAAGGTTCGAAGATGGGTTCAGACTGATTCCATGCCAAAAGAACAGAAAACCATAAAGTGATGTTTTGAAGTGTTTTAAAATTCAAAAATGGTTTTTGATCTTCAGTCAAATCCTATATACGTATCTGAAGTTGTTTTTCGATAAGCTATACCACACCCTTGCAATCGGCGTTTTAGTTTTTAGGTTACCTTAGATTTACAATTGAGCATATCTATATATATAATATCCCAATGTGTATCTGTGAGTCGTGGCAGACAAGCGCAGCAGAGCTAAGCGCAGTTGTGCTCTACTTCTTTCCTGGTACGACTAACTGGACTAGGACCGGACCAGTTATAGAATACTGATATCCGTTTCAACATGTAATTGTTGCTGGTACTCCGGACTAGACTAGGAGAGGACCAGTACTAGAAACTGGTGTTCATTTTAGCATGTAGTTGACTACTGGTACTAAGGACTGAACTAGGCCAGTACTAGAAACTGATGTTCATTTTAGCACGTAGTTGCCTTCTGGTACTAAGGACTAGACTAGAGCAGTACTAGAAACTGATGTTCATTTTAGCATGTAGTTGCCTACTGGTACTAAGGACTAGACTAGGCCAGTACTAGAAACTGATGTTCATTTTAGCATATAGTTGCCTTCTGGTACTAAGGACTAGACTAGCCCAGTACTCGAAACTGATGTTCAATTTAGCATGTAGTTGCCTTCTGGTACTAAGGACTAGACTAAGAGAGGACTAGAACTAGAGTACTAGCAGACTGATTTTAACATGTAACTAATTTTTGGTACGACGGAAATTGCTAAGGCAGGACCAGTGTCATGTATTAGTGTAAAAAGTAGAAGATACATTTTAATTATTAGCATATAATAATTTACGGAACAACGGACTACACTAGGACTAGGACTAGCCCAGTTTCAAAAGTAGAAGATACATTTTAATTGTTAGCATATCAGTTTTTTGGTACGACGGACAAGACTAGGACCAGTGTCAAAAGTAAAAGACAGAAAAGTAATGAACCGTCGACGACAGTGTGATATTGGGATATTATATAGATAAACGATAGTTTCATTGGTTACCTCCAGGCCCCTTGGGGCCGAGCTAAATTCTAGTGTTTGTATAAAGTTCAACTTAAAACTGAAAACTACGGTTTGATAATTCATTAGGTTTAAAGGCCCCGCAAAGCAGAGCTAAATTAAAGGTCCGAGTTCATGAAAGCATTTTTGACAACTGCATCATAAATTCCACATTTACTGTATATGATTGTGTCGCCCTTCAAAGCAACGGCTAGGTTTGTTCAAATCCAAGCATTTGACCACAGAGTAGCCGATAGCAGCTGGAAGCGACCGGCTGTCAGCTATGCTGTGGCATTTGACCTTGTTTTGACATACTTAAAGGCCAGAGGTCAATGTTTTGTAAAGCATCATAATTTGATCACTAGCATCCGCGATAAATTCGTTAAAATAAGTTCTGATTTAAAATCAGATGTGTGGTTAAGGAGGAGTAGCAGACGCCAGACACACACAAACATCTCTTTTCGATTATTCTAAGTAGAGGCAAAAGTACCTCGGCCATGGTAACGGTTTCATCTTACAAGGGAGGTGATAGAAACGACATAGCCCTATCACTTTGAAATTTTTTCGACTGAATTTTGATGTCATAAAAACGTCACAGCCAAACAATTACGTGCCATTATTTAGTTTAACCATGAAAAAAAAATTCGCAAAGTTCAAAAATCGTGCAAATTCTCATTTTCAATCGCTCGCCAAAAATCGAATTTTGGTCCGATTTTCAAAATTTTAGCAATTTTGTAATCACAAAGGGCTGTGCTTTCAAATAAAATTAAAATACCAACCAGTAGATAAGCAGATAAGTGGTATAGAAAAATTAAAATTTGCATAGTGTCTGGCCTTATCAGCTCATAACAGATAGAAAGTTAGAATCAGAAATTAACTATTTGTAAGTTCATCAAAGGCTTGCTACGGACAACATTTGCAAATTTTTTGAAGTCATCGTACAATTATAAAATTGGGCAGAAAGTTAGATTACGTAACCATTTTTGTAAGGTTTTGATAAATACTTTAGAAATAACTGTAGCTCGGGTTATTAATGTTCCGTGTGTTTTCAGTTTTAAATATTAATATACAAATCGGGATTTGAAAACATCTGTTTTTCGCGGCCGTTTGAGGCAAATTTATTGTTTCATTGTTTTAGGAGCGCCTCAACTTAGAATCTTTTCTTTTTTAGATTTTATTTATGTATAAGGATAATCTACCTAATATCACAATAAAATTGCTAATTTTCGATTTTTACATTTTTACAAAAACAAGTCGCTTTGGTGAATAGCAAAAAATCGCTGTTAACTTAAATTAACCGATAAGTGTATTTTTATCAGATTATAAAACTGTAATAACATGTATAATATTGACAGCTTAAAGACCTAAAGAACCCTTAACTTTCTTCTATGTCTAAGCAAAGTCAAATGGAATTTTTTTAAAATATTACTTTTTAATTTGGTGTGCTGTGGTATGTGATTACTTTTAAATTGGATGACCCGTGAGGCCTGAAATTTATGTTATTTTTTATCACATTTTAAATGAATAGCCTAACAAGCTTGGGCTATGTAGAGCTCTGCACTGTGTTTTAAATGTATTAATTAACCAATCAAAATGTTTTCTAACCGGTCATTTACAATCGATCCTCCACAAAATGCTTGCCGTGTGTTAACTGACACTAAGGGGACTAGCCAAGGAAATTCGTTTTTTTGTGCAGCTACCCCGCCCACAATTCTGTTATCGCCTAGTTTAGTTCCACATGCTGTAAAAATAAAAAACTGATTTTAGGTTTTCAATATAAATATCAGTAGCTCATTTAAAAACTAAGTTTAAGCTGGCTAACTTTTTGCAGTGTGAGATGCAAGATTAGTTTTTCAAAAGTTTATGTGTGGATTATCGCTTGAAAAATTTATGCAGCTCACTAAATAAGCAAACGTGTTGTCAAATTGCAAGACCATTTCATGAAACTATTTTTAACGGCGGTAATATTTTTTAGGTTAATAACACTTCTTCGATTGAGTTTATAACTATACTTTGTAATTTGCAGAATTGCAGACTCAGCATTTCAAAGCTACTATGTACTATACGACATCCTAATAAATTCAATAGGGGATCTGCTGTTCTAGTTGTAGTTAAAATAGTAACCATCCCCATTTTGAGCTACTACAGATCAATGAGTCAAATTAAGGATGATCATTTTTTGAACAGAAATCCTATAGATTTGTTCAATAAACTTGCAAAATGGCAAGTCGATCAGGATTTTAAAATCAGATATTGTGTAACTGGACTTCGTCATGGTTTTCCGTAAGCTCTTGATGTCGAGCTAGAAATCTATTTTTATATTAAAAACAACTTACGGTGAATTTAAAACGTAAGTTAACTTATAATTGAGATGATACTGACTCGTAGCTATCAACTTTTTTTTAAGTCCAAGCTTTTTAAAACATTTGCTAATAAACAAAAACTTAAAAATCGGATTTTATCCCAATTGTTTGCTGAGAACAGGTGACTAGCGGTATCCATTCTTTAAAATTAGTTTTTGGCAACGAAATTTAGCTTTATCATTCAATGGAGTATTACAATATGCCAAACATGCATACCACATTTTGAATTAATTTTTTCCTTTAAAACGGTTGGCAGTGGACGACCTTCTCCTAGAATTAATTAAATGAAAATTTACAATAAAACATAGGTTACACCAAATTGCATTTTGTAATTTTCTAAATTTTACCGCGGCTACTGCAAGTAACGGTACAGTGAAACTTTGAAGCTGGCTTAGCCTTGGTAGGGTTAAACGTTGTAAATGTAACATACAAATCTCGGAGGTCATCTGCCGCACTTATATTTGTTGGTCCAATCTCTCCACAAAACTGTTGTTTTCCTTGCAAACCATCATAAACTTCAAGATATTCGTCTGAGCAAACTCCAATTGCATCTGCGGGCCTTAAAGAAAACGAATTACACGAAATCACGGGTAGACATGGTTCGGTCCCCTGCAAAGCAAAATATTACAAACCGAGCTGAATTTAATTAGTTAGTTCATGTAAGTTATTAAAGCTTCCTTATTTAGGTCAAAATATGTGTATGTCATTTTCACAGTTATATCGTTGACCTAACCTAACCGAAAACCAAAGTATCGTAACCCTTAATTAAAAATAATTGTTGGTATTTGTCAGCTGAATAACATGTAAATTGGAGACGAATTATGCAGTTGACACGGACATTTGAGAGGTTTGAACACAGGATTTTAACTAAAAATTTTAAATACAAATATAATAAATACACATATTATACTAAAAAAATTTTAAAAAAAAACATTTTTATCGGTTTTTTAAAAAACCATTTGCGGGTCTAAATCTCGATTTACGGGATATCTAGTTTTCACTACAGACCAAGATACTGTAAAATGTTTAAATTCTCACAAAGAAGTTCCACGTGCAATTTGAGATACGGCCTTGAACTGTCGAGTTAGCTGCGGTGAACGAAACAGGGTCGTGAAATGGAGACATGAAGGTGCTTTCTGAACAATCTTCGAGATCCTTCATATTTTCTAGATTTTAAAAAATCAGTTCATTATTTGATTTTATATTTTTGGACTTTCTTTCAAGAAAACCTGGATACATGTACGAACAGTATATTAAGGAAATGATTATTCAAAGGTAAGACTTTTTTATGGGAATAGTCTCTGTTTATGGCTGTTTGCGCTCTAGCTCTGCAACGACTTAATTTTTTCCTTCCTTTTTCGGATATCAGTTCATAATGAACCTGGCACCGATAAATTCAAAAATGGGCAAAATCAAACTTTCAAAAATGGGTGGTGAAAGGTCACGACATTTTAAATTACAAAAGTCGAAAGGAACGATACACAATAGAGCCTAAGCGCGAGGAATGAGACGTTCGTGCGAAATGGTTTTTCACGATAAATAAAAATTTTGACCACACCCGGGAACCCATAAACCTTAAAAAACACAAACGGCAATGGATTATTCAGTTTGTGCTGGTAAATAGATTTATTTATTTTCAAACCCATTAGTCATACTTCTCGGAATAGTACCCATCTGCTAAATATATCTTTTGGATAAATACAATCGTTGTTACAGTTTTGTAGTTATTTAAAATTAATATATAATGATTAAAACAGTTTACAGACAGCATTTTATTCAAGCGCTAGAAAATACTGGGACGCTTTTTGCCCATTGTAGCTCTTAAGTAGTGGTAATAAAGTTTAAAACTAAACTTTAGAATTTTAGATTTTAGAAACAATTGGAGTACAACAAAGGTAAAGAGATTTCTTAGCAAGACCTTCGTATTTGTCGAAACTGCCAAACTTTCGGTATTTTAGAGTTGTGCTATAGTTTTCGGTGTATGTCATACCTTTAACGACATCATGTATTAACTTGGATTCTTTTTGAGCTTGACGTCCACTCCCTTGACTCAATTGATTTAAACTTTGATTCAAAAAATCAGAAATGGTATTAAATCCTAATTTAAGAAGGGTGGGAAATTTATCATTGTTAAAAAAAATACTGTTGGAAAGAGATACTTGCATAAAATTCTCTCTTGAAGTTGATTCAATACACAAATCAATTAACTTAGTAAGAATTGATAGATAAGTATAGAATGAAGTTGGAAGCAGAATGGTATTTTTTAACAGAAGATTAAGACAATTGTTGACTCCCCAGTGAAAATTTGGTTGAAAAAGTCAGACGGATTTTGTACCAAAATTCTTTATAATAATTACAGATTAGTGTCCATGCTTAGATGTACATAAGCACATATAAATTTATTTTAATTATTTTGAGCCGTACCAAATTGTTGTCACTATTAAAAGGAGATCCAATAAGTATAAAATAATATACATCTTATTTTTATGACTTGCAAATAGTATGAAATAAAAGAATTTATGAAAGTGTCCGAATTTTTAATTCAGATCATTGTTTGTTCGTATTTTAGTTTTAATTAAATTACTTCGCCAAGGATTTGTTTAAAAAAAACTTTTTACATGAACCGAATTTCCATTAAGTTCTGTACAAAATGTGACAAATTCAAAACTTTATGGTAAGCATTTGAATTTTGAACACAGGACTGTCCGAATACTAGATTCCCTGACTGTATATACATTATCATAATAGCATTGGGATATGAAATAGAATGGGAAAAGTGTGGGACGACGATATTTGGGTCCAAAAGGGCAAAAAGGACAATTATGTTCAAGAATAGCAAGCGGAGCAGTGTGTTAACGTTATAGTATATCATTAAGGGTTTAGGATTATAAGGGTTTATAAGCCATAAATCAAGTGCCAACAAGCACAATTAAGTAAAATAATAAAAAAAAAACAACTAGATTTATTATTAATTGAATTGTCCTATTCATTAATCAAATGCACGGAACATTTTCATCAAAAAACGCAAATATCATATTTTTGCCCCTTTAAGTCTCAAAGTCGTCACGGCTCTCACAATATTTGTGTACATTGGTTGCTTAGTACTACAAATATGACGGATTCGTATTTGACGTCTAACCGTTTCAACGTTTCAAAAAATATCAGTTACGGTTTTTTTCGAACATACCGTGATTTAAGTTCAAATAAAGTAAATACTGGAATTTTGGGTTGTACTAGGGTTGTAGTTTTTGCTCGGGTGTGGTTAGGTAAGAAGTGGCCGAAATGCGGTTTTGTTGGTTTGCGGTTACTAATTTTTAGTACTATTTTAATGTGAAGAGCTTTTAGTGGAATAATGTGGAACTTTTGAGGTAATTGAAACCCATGTTATTCTTATGGGTCACGTGAGTTTTCCTTTTGTCACATTTGGTAAACGCCCAAACCACAGTGGAAATATGTTTGAGAATAGCTAGATCAAATTTATTTTCAGCTTAGTTTTAAAACTGGTTATATAAGCTATGTATCAGCTTCACAAAAAAATCGAAATTTTGTTCTGATAATGACACATTTATGATACCGATTTAAAAGCCTTTGTATCTTGAAATTGCTTGAGGTTAACTTACTTTTAAGAGACATAATAATCTTTGGTTCCGATGATTTGGTTGAATTTGGCTGAAAATTTTAATATGTTCTATATCTGTATACTATTACAGATAGACAAAATATTACATGAAATTTAATTAATATTTTTTACCTTGATGTCCGCGATGCTTCCATTTGCTGCATTAGCCATTTTTTCATTAGTTGCTAATGATATGGTTCTCGTTAAAACATTCTATAAAATTACAATAAATAACAGTTATTTTTAATAGTTAACCTTAAATTAAAATTATTAGAAGAAATGGTTAGGATAAAGCTCAATTTTTCGATGAAAATTGGCCAAAATGGGGTTTTTAAAATTATTATTTGCACATTCGCCGTCGTTTCGAACATTCAGTTTTTCTTCAATGCGATGGACGATGGCCGAACGAAGTGTGAGGTGAGTGAGAAAGGAAGGAGGTGAAAGGGAAAGTAAAACTAATTAACAAAATTTGTTACTAATTGGAAAGATGTCAGCTCGTGCCTTTGTTCGCATCGGCACTAAGCATTACTTAACTTAACCATTTCCTCTACTTATTACCTCACTTAGTGTATTATATCTTTATTTCTTATAAATTAAAATTAACCCTACCTTAATCTCTATAATATTTGCGATAGCGAAGCCAGGGCAAACTGAATTCAATAAAATCAAAATAATCGTGGACTTGTATATGTTAGAACACCACATAATTTTTGTGTACTTTTGATTTAACTTTCACGTGCAAGCTAAAATTCTGACAAATAAGGCATCCCATGATTTGAAAACCTCGTAATACATAAATCTATTGTTGGTGTGCATTTCATTTGAAAATAAATGGCATTGTTTTAATTGAGGTCGCCTATGACACGAGTAGACTACTACATTATGGTAAATTCATTGTTCACATTAAATTTTTCAGACAATGAATGAATGTTATTTAGCGTGCTAACTTTTATTGGCTCGTCATTGAAAATTGAATTGGAGCTTATGAATTGACCCTGTCTGTCCGTCCGAGCATTTTATAATTACATACACGATGGGTCATTTTAATATCTATAGTCATCAGATTACAAAACATGATTCTTTCAATATTTGTAGTCCGAGCTGGGGCTTATGGGATTAGTATTTTTGTCGGTCCGTCCGTACGATTTTTTTGTGACACCCTAGGTGGCGAACTGCTGCACCGGCTTTGGTCATGTTGAGGATAAAATGTGTGTTAGGTCAAGGCCTTGGATAAGTTCGAAGATGTAGTTGCGGTTGAGAGGTTGACCCATGGGGACTTATAGTGCGGGTGCCTCTATTTAGATTTCATTTAAACTAACTTTATTTTAGATTTAGAGTGATTAAATTATAACGACAAATTTTGGATGGTAGTCGCTATGACTTTAAACTGTCAAATTGAAATGCAATTTTTCAACAAAATGCTCAACAACATCCTATTGGGACACCCCCACGGGTTTCTAACAAATGACCGTGTCAAGCTGAAATTTGAAATGGTAGTAGCTTATGATCCTTGAATGTCGAATATAAGGCTGGATTTCTAACAACTAACGTACACTGGCTAGGGCTATGTAAAGTTCTGCACTGTAGATGTTTAAAACTGTCAATCCATAAGATTGTAAGCCATTATAAAATCAAAAATATGCTTACAGTTTCATAAGGCCAACGACAAGGCTAATTTCGTGTTTCAATAAATTTTAATTGACAATACTTACATTGTTCGTATGTGATGCAAAAACCAATAGCAACGCGTCAATAAAAAAGCTAGAATGCTGAAATGTTGGAATGGGCATTGTTATTCTAGGTGAATGAAATTCTATAACCCCCCCCCGTGTTTAATGTTACGACATATATAACTTGAGATATAAGGCACAATGTGGTGTCGCAAGCAGTTTTTGTTTTTAACAAATTCAAAGTCAAAACTAAAGATTTATGCCAGTTTTTATCAAGTATTAGGAATCTAATTTTTAATTCGAAATGACATAGTAATTAGCTACTACTATACCGAATTCAAGCTTGATACAGTAATTTTCTTGAAACCCGTGGGGGTGACCCAATAGGATGCCTCTGAACATTTGAAAAATCTTATTTCGATTTAACATTTTTGAGTCATTGCGACTACCATGCAAAATTTAACGTTTTGATTCCAATATTTTGATTTTTCTTAATTTATAATAAATCACATATCCATAGAAACACCCACTCTACTAGCCCCCGCCGGTCAACCCTTCGACCGGTTGATCCCATCTTCCAACTTATCTACTTAAGGCCTTGACATAACACGCATTTTAAGCCCAACATCTAAATCGGTCCAGTGGTTCGACCGCCAGCGTGTCCCTAAAAATCGGACAGACAGACAGAAATATCAATCCCATAAGCTCTGGCTCCGGCTAAAAATTTTGTGTTGCTTTCCTGAGATCAACCCAATAATTGTCCTGATTTTGAAAATCTAAAAGCAAGTGTCACATAACGCAACAATACACTTTAATGAAGCACTTTGTTACAATCCCATATTATTATAACAATCAACTATTATTAGACATGTTAAATTGTTTCATGTTATAGATATTTAATATTCTTTCAATGTATTTTACTCGCATTCTGAGGAAACTATATGCAAAGTGCTCCTAAGCTATCACAAGGTACATATATACATTTCATTGTTCTCCATTCACCTTTAGGCATTGTCTAAAAAGGATCAGTCTTTTTCCTTATAATCTGTTAGGCCTACTCGGTTAGGCTATAAATAACGCGGAGCAGCATTTAATTTTTTTAACTCATCGAAACTTATCAAAACTCGTCGATACTTGCACATCCGATATAATTTATGAAAATGAATCCACGGAAACAAAATCATTAAAACCCGCTAAAAAAATTAAGAAGTAGTAGTCTTAAAACAAAAATCTAAGCTTTATATTTCCGTAAATGGGCTATGTATTACTCACATTTTCAGATTTAATGAAGAGATTACCGATTCTTTACTTCTTGTAGTTATAAAATTCCTGTTAGATCAATCCATTATTGCTTTATTACTGTTGCATTAAGAATACACCGATAATTTTATTAATCATTTAGCTTAGACTATATAACTATAATAGATACAACATCGTAGGAAAATACTTGGAATTAAATTAAAATTGGACAATGTAGACTCAGAAATATTATAATCATATCTCAGCTTCAGAAAACAATATGTACGTTCAAATAATGTGAATTCGAAATTACTAGAAACAGCTTTAGGAATTCCTCAAGGAGGCTCTATAAGAGCCTTTTGTTTTTAATTATGATAATGATTTACCTGATCATTTAAAAAATTCTCTGACTTTGCTTTTGCTGATGATTCGAAGTTAGTTATAAGTGGTCTTCCCAAAAACATTTTAATTTTAAAACAAATGTTTGAAGAGAATTTAAAAATTGTATTTAATTGGATGAAATCAAATAGACTGACACTAAACGTCAACAAAACATTATGCATGATAGTTGGCCTGGTATAGCATGATACCTAAAACCTCATATTTTTAAAAAGTTACCAATCTTGATGTATGTAATGATGATATTCCTATCAAACATGTTCATTCCCTTACCATTCTTGGAATTACAATTGATAACCAACTTTCATGGACAAACCAATCCAGCTTAACAGCAAAAACTGCGATGACGTACTTTCTTCTATGCATCCATTAAAAAACATTCAATAATCTACAAGTAAAACAATGTTAATTAGAGTTAAAATAATGTCTATTCTAAATTATGCTTCTGTTGTATGGTAAAATACTAAAAAACTAAACCGCAAGATTATTGACAAAATCTTGAAAAAATGTTCACGATACATCTTCAGAAAACGATTCCTTGACCCTACAAGTGATGATGTATGTAATAAGCTGAAATGGTGAACAGCTCTTCTCAAAATGAAAATCTATATCAAACATGTATTGTAGATGCTATAGCTCGCTATTTACTACTTAATTCGATGTAAATATATTACTTACTACTGATTTAACTGACTATTTCATTTAATAATAATGATTCATTTAATTTACATATACTATAACTAAAAATTTGATTTTTAAGAACTATCCGTATAAATAACATTTATAAGTCAACTTTAACAAAATTATATCTTTCTTGTGATGTAACAACCATGCTGTAAACATACTATGGGTATCACATTGTAATAATAAATGAAACGTAGTAACACGTTGAAAAGAGCTCGCCGTCAAACGGGAAAGACTAAATTATTTTATTTTATTGGAAGTTTAGTATAGATAATTTATCAGAAGCCTCGGAGATTAGTTTAATTTAAGTCTTCAGAATCATGCTTAAAATTTGATTTTTAAATGATCAAATCAACTTTTGAAGATGTAAGTATAAGGCTAAGATACATTACAACTAACCAGAATTCACTGAATAAGCTATCCCTTGAAAAATAAATTTTAGAAATCGCATCAAAAGCAAAAAAGGTTTATAGGAACGGGATGGGCCAGATTAGATAGGTTTGAAGGTGTAGGTCTTCGTGAACTGTAGCAACTGTTACCAAGGCCTCAAGACTTTTACCAGCGAAAGTAGTTTCAAATTATAGGAGATCCGATTGGGACGCTGGTGAATAAACACATAAAAATGCTCTTCTGCATCTCAAAATTTGACTTTTAATTAAAACTTTCGTTCAATTCCAAATTTCAATTCGAAACAGAAACACAATCATATTGTGAATTTTCCAGACCCTAATTGTACATCATAATTCGAACCCTTTTCACACATTAAACCCTTAGAACTTCGAAATAAGATAAGTAACACGTTTCTTCAATATATTCAAACGAAACCGCACAGAAATCCAAAGTTAATTGACCGTCTGCTGCTGTGATAACACCTTATCGAAGTTATATAAAATCCTCTCTAAAGGTCAAAGTGCCATCATGCCTGGAAAAGTTGACCGGCCCACCTGGGCAACTGAGTTATTAACAGAAGTGCGATCAATTAAAACACAACTGCTTGCACAGAATAAGCTATTAGTGAAAAGAGTTGAAAAAGTGGAAAAAGACTTCACTTCATTCGAATCCAGATTAACTGTGTGTTTGTGTAAGTTTGACTTCGGCTACGAATTATGAAAGTTCAGAAGATGGAATATGTGAAATGAATTGTCGATCGAAAAAGCAAGTAATATTTTCTGGCTTATTATTGAGAAGCCAATAAAATCGGTACAAGTAATTCGTATGGGTAACATCAACAGATATAATTTAGTAGAAGCTAGATGTATAGATTGGAGAGTTAAATCCTCTATCAAGAACAAGTTAAATCCTCAACTGACGTAAGGGTAAATCCTATATCTAGACAGAGTTAAATTCTCAATAGGGAGAACTGAAGTCTTGGGAGAATGTAGTGAGTTGAAAATATGTGAACAAGAGAGTTTTATCAAAAAATAAGAGATAACAGAATCTGATAGCGCCTGTAAGACTGGAAAAAGCTAACATTTAATTGATTTCTACTCAGATTGAGAAGGGCGACTTATCTAACCTTGAACTTTTTAAAGATAGAAAATGAACTTTGAAGGTTAGCAAATAAACTTTATCAAAATGAACTTGACAATTTAAACTTATACCTAGAACCTTATAATATTCATCAACACTGTGTTATAAAAAATAAACACCAATTTTTTGTCTAAAGTTGACAAACTTACTCGTAATCAATCAATCAATCAATTTCGTAAAAAAAGGTTATTCTATTTGGATTCAAAGAGAAGAAATCTGAAGTTTAAGTCAACCTCAAGGAGTTTATAACTTTTTTTTTGCTCGAAAATTTGGGAATTGAAGTTCAAGAGCCAAAGGAGGCTATCGGTCTCCGAACTATGGACAAGAAAAATGGACAACCACTGCGAATCACTTTCTGCACTGAAGAAGATGCTCAGCTGACTAAAAAATAGATTTAAGTTAAAGGAAGCAATCAAAAAGTGGCATTGAACGAGGTGAAAGTCGTCAACTCGGAGGGCATGGCTAAGGCCATCATCTATCGAAATCAGTACGTGGTCATAGAGGAACATGGAAAAAAGCGATTTCTTGAAAGTTATGGGGTGAAAATTAATCAAATCAGCACCATGTATTCTGGAAAGCGTTACCAATTAATATGAAACCCATAATTCTACATTTCTTTAATTCCATCTTAGATAAGGAGCAAGTCCCTACATCCTGGTCTGAGTTGGAGATTGTTATGCTTTTCAAGAAGGGTGACAGGGAATTACCAGAAAATTTCAATACCAAGGAATTTCTCTGATCAACACAGTCGCTAAATTGTTTAACACAATTTTATATAGTTGAGTGACTCGGTTCTGTGAGGGTAGGGATATTCTCCCCGAATCACAAGCCGGTTTTCGGAAAGGCAGAGGCTGCCTAGATCAGATTTTTTTTCTTATGGCATTGACACAAATTAGATTAAAAGTTCCTATGCGCAAATTATTTGCGCTTTCTGTCGATTTTTCGCGTGCCTTTGACTGCGTTTTGAATAACCGTTTCTGGCTCAAGCTAGAGAAGCTGGAGATTTCCTCCAAAATTATAAATATACTTCGTAGTTTTTACAATAATGCCAATATGAGGATACGGACACCTGCAGGTCATACTACATCGTATGATGTAACGGAAGGGGTGCTACAAGGGGATATTTTATCCCCTCTGCTATTTTCATTGTATATTAGTGATATGAATAAGTACATATCAGAGTCAGGTGCACTTCACGTGCAAATAAACCGAGTATATGGTGTCCATAACCTCTTGCTTGCGGATGATGATGGAATCCTAGCTGATTCCATGATCAACCTACAGCGTAAGATTAATGCTCATGAGAAATATTGTGATGAAAACAGGTTGACTGTTAATCTTAGCAAAACTAAAGTTATTGATTTTAGAAGAGGGGTAAAATATCTGCACAATATAAATTTTATTATAAAGGTAAACCAATTGAAATTGTTAACAATCACACGTATTTAAGTGTCCCTTTTAGATCATCTGGTCTATTCTTTCGTGCATGTCAAAATTTTGTTTCAAAATCAATGTCCGCTAATGGAACTGTACTTTTAATATTGTGTAACTCAAAATGTCAAGCTTGGAATGCCCGTATGAAATTATTTGATTCAATTACTTCTGGCACTTTAATGTATGCTAGCCCAATGTGGGCGTTACGGTATGCAAATGATATTGAAAAAGTTCAGCTAGGATATCTAAAGAGAGTATTAAGGTTACCATTTAAAACACCGAATTATATTGTTAGACTTGAGAATGGAAGAGTAGCACAAATTTGTCAAGTGTTTAATTTAGCAATGAAATTCTGGATTAGATTATTAAAAATATCAGAGAATAGAGTTCCAAGAAAAATTTTCAATGACCTGTTAAGATTAGACAAGGATAAATGTTATAGTAATAAGGATAAACAGATGTATAACTGGTGCTCTCAACTTTGTAAGTTAATTGACGATTGTGGTTATTCAAATGTATGGGAATCTCAATCTATAGATGTAATTTTAGGGAATGTGAATGAAATGGTAGAAAGATTCAGAGACATTCATAGACAACAGGATATGGCACGAGCGGATTATTCGTCATTTAACTCTTTGGAACTTTAACGTTTAGATTTATCAAATGTACACCATTTAACGCTAAATATCTTAAACTTTCAGTTTCAATTGATGTTACTAGAGTAATATATCAAGCTAGAACCTCTGGAGTTAATTTCTTTGTTAAAAGTACTAAATTTACGCTACAAAATATTGAACGCTGTACCATTTGTAATTTAGACGAAAATGAAGACTTGTTCCATTTCCTAGTTAAATGTAAACAATATGAGCCATATAGAAGATACTACCTACAAAAACACGGTGTCTACTGTCTTAATCAAAATAATTTCTATCAATTATTATATGTAGGAGAAAAACAGAAGATGTTGGATGTTTATAATTACATAGTTCGAAGTCTTAGATTAAGATCCTTTATGATGAATGAGTAACAGTTCACTAATTTACTATTTGCTCTTATATTTGAATCAATAAAATAATGTATTTAGGTATCTCTTGTGTTATAGGCGAGGCCTGAAAGACGCAATAATTTATTATTATTATTATTATTAGTTTCAAATTATGTAACTAATTTATTAAATTATTACATAATGACTATACATAAAAAATATTATAATAAATCTGGCTGTTTCAACGATAACTTTCATCAAACTAGCCCGATCGACGTTAGATGTATTACACTACTGTATTTGATCAAAAAAAATACTCCATAGTTCGGTTATGTATTTAAAATCGTTTAAAGGGTCGACCGATAGAGATTAAAACTGAGAATAATTGTTGATAATTTTAAATAAATTTTATAACGTTGAGCAACTTGAAATGTTGTATTAACACATTACTATTCCATTGCTATATGTAATATCATTAAGCTTTTCCGTTATTGTTTTTATTAGAATTTAGAACCAAGGAATAGTTGTGCTAATCTTTTAGAATTAGAAAATAAAATAGCTTTTGTAAAACAATCAACCCAAGCAGCTATGAAGGGCCCGTTATTAACAATTTAAATTGCTTAACAATAAATATACTCGCTGCCCAAAATAAAGCTTTTAACAATGAGTAGATTTGCAAAGATAAGCCGATTTGACTAATTTTCCATAGTAACCCCCTTTGGGTCAGCCCGCACGGGACCGATTTGACCCCTCTTAGAACCTAGCTTCAGTTTTAAGTCAAAGATCTGGTGTGCAAAATTTGACAACGATGAGTCAACTCTGCCGGCCGTAATCGGTGTGACAGACGGACAGACGGTCAGACAAAGGAATTCATATGAGCCGTTAAAGAACGAGCTAAAAACTACGGTGAGGTGAAAGTATGAAACTAGAGTTATAAACGTTAGTTCCATGAAATGTTAGTCATTTATACGCAATTGACTCACCAACGCTGTTTTACTCAGAACACTAATACCTTGCGCCATTAGATTTCAAATTAATGGTGCCAATAAGATTTCTCATATAATTTCGTAATAAAATTTAATTTTCAGCAAACAGTCAAAATCAATGTATTCGAATGACAGTAGTTTGTTGTCCCCGACATATTGAAAGAGTTCATCAATTTCCCTTATATTGATATCTGATGATCTTCTAAGAATCTATTTTATGACTCTTGATTTCAATAATTTGACTTGTTACCCAAAAATGTCTGGTTTCGTCATCATCACATAATAAAACGTAGTAACACGTTGAAAGAAGCTCGCCGTGAAACGAAAATACTAAATTATTAAATTCATTTGGGAGTTTTTTATGAATTATCGAATTCAGACGTACAAAAAATGTACGGGCTCTAAAGTAATCCAAAATGAATACTGACTAACCAACATAGCCGGGCAAGCCGGCCATGTTGGTTTTTCAGTATCTTCGTTTAGAAGTATTGATCCATAAATAAAACTCGATTTGTAGAATTGATTCATTTTTGGATTACTTTAAAATGAGATTAGAAACATTAATTGATTAAATAAATACGAAGGTAAGGAAGCATTGATTAATTAAAGTAACGAACTTATGTAAATACAAAAGT
>JAQGBQ010000290.1:0-26686 GCA_034698485.1 Vertagopus arboreus | reverse complement strand
TAACTGGAATGTCTTGGAGGCTTTTCTCTGTCTTTGAGCTCAAACATGGACGCATTTCAACTATTCAACTGACTTTTAAGAGGTTTTTACTTATTATTTCGTGAGTGAGGCTGCTATTGAGAAATTTGAAATTCCAAATAGTTTATATTATTTATAAAGAATCAGGTTGCTAACTCCAACTCCCGTAAAGAGTTTTCATCAAAGGTCGTTGGGATATTTAGTATAAACTTGTTGCTAATCTTAACACACAGATTTTTGACTCTTACTTGAATAGATAGATTATATGTTATGCAAATCAAGTTTGAGTAGCATCATTCTTATACTGAAGTAAGTAAATCTTGGCCAGTTTTACAGAGAATTAAAAAAAAACTCCTTCGGGCTCAATGTTCATAGTTCAACACTAAAGAATTCTGGACAGATAGAGATACACAACCACATATGAAATGGATAACTTGAGATTTATATTAGAGAATCGAGAAATCATTGCATTGCCAATGCACGTGAAAACCCTCTGATACAGATAAAGTAATAATGTGTGCAAGGAATGATTTGGGTGTGATGATGATGAAGAAGATGATATAAATATAAAATGAATTAAACTAGAAGCAAATTTAAGCCGAATAACTTTTGCTTTTTAGCTAAAATTTAAAAGATAAACTTAAAGAATGTAAAAGCTAACCTTTTATAAGGTGATAAATTTCCATAAGTCAAGTCGGGCATTTTATTGCCTCCACATTTGATTCAACACAAAGTCCATAGATTAAATCTTAATCTTTTAGAATGTTCACGGGTAACTTTTACAGAGTTCAATAATATCAGTTCAATAACACTAAATAAATAGTCCGGATAGATTTTAGTTAATTTATATCTAGTGTTTATTATTATTATTATTCAATTGAGGATTTAAATGATTTGGTAATCAATAAACCACACTGTCCACATAATACTTATTATTTAATAACAACAACAAGTGTGAAGTGCATAAACAATCACAAGAAGAACAAGTCCTTCAGATTTCTTATATAGCAGAAGTCACAAGTCAACAAATCCAAAATGATGACAAACAATCCATTATTATTAGCTCAATCAGTAATAAGAACCACTTTGATTACTTTATTGATCCGTGTTCAAACTTCAGATCTAGTTAATTAAAACTCCACTTGTGTCACCTGTAATTAATATTTATTCACCTAATTGGTAATGAAATCCCAATTTAATTCTTAAATTGATTTTAATATTGAAAATCAGCAAAATTATTACTTTTGCCTTCGAAGTCACACAATAAAATAACTTTCTCCAGGAGAAAGTTCACAGTTCCACAAAATATTCAAAGTTTACTCCTTGAAATTTGTAATGATGACCCACTAAAACTTTGCTTTTAACCTTTGACACTTTTCCAGCTAGAAATTAGTATAAAGGTCATTTCTGTACTTTTGTTTACTTTTTTTTAAATTGAGATATGTTTTATTTGAAACTTTCTCAGATGAAAGTGAAATACTTTTCTGTTTTAATCCAAGATTTAGAACTTTTTCTGGTATTTATTTTCATGGAATTTAGAGACCACACGAGAAATGTTTTGGGAGAGCGATTGTGACGAGCTCCTCTCTTGAGAACCCAAAGTGTTTGACTGAACTGAGAGGGCCGAGTAGGATTGGGAGTTACTCTTCATCCACAAACACGAAAGTCGACGAAACTTAGGCATACATTTAGTACTTTGGTTGTAAAGGATTCAGTCCATAAGGATTATAACATATTATAGCAAGCAATGTTGAATCTGTCCCCTTATGACAATACACACACAATAGAAAATAGAGAAGTGCATAACATATACCTACATATTTATACGTATAATAATATCTGTATGCATTTATCTGTATATATATCCATTGGATTATAATAAAATATATATATTAGAGTAGAGACAACAGAACATTATATATTGTATATATTGTATATAGTAAAGCAAGCCAAGGAAGTCAAATCCAACGAATCCAACAACCAACAACCCTGGCCTGGGATACGAAGGAATAATATCACACCGTATAACTCGTTTCTATATCAAAACATATAGGTATATTAGAAGAATGGTTAGAATATTAGAGAAGAGGATTGAATAGAAAAAGGTTAGCGAGTAAACTAGAGGGGCATACTCCTAGTCGTCGAGACTCGAATGAATCTGATCCACCACCACCACTACACCAACCAAGTGATACACAAATATATATATGTACATACATCCTTATACAACTTATGCTCATATAAAGTTTTAGATACATAGTTATCTACTGTACATATAAAGCCTTATGTATTTCTTCTTATAAGCGAGGCATCTCTTTCTCTTGTAAATATTAAGGTGATAGTGGGCAATGAGGCTGGCTTCCTTCTTAAAGTTCTTACAGATCTTACGTACTTTATTTTATATAATGCTTTTTTACTTACTCACTTTGTACGGATATACCTAGTTTGTAACTTGTACTAGTCTTAAACTATATAGTCGTGTTTTGGGCTAGACTTCTTTCAGCAGAAGAGAGGGGACTACTCGAGATGGAAGTTGGAGGTTCTTTAGTTCTCTTCTCTTGAAAAGGAATCTCTTATTATAATATTATACATGTTTATATATACTGTATAATATGTATTATATGTATCTAGGTAGGCCTCTTTATTCGTATATAGAAAGATATGAAGATTGAACTGAAGAAGAAAAGCCAAAGGCAAACACCATAGAAGAATCATAGCAAAAACGAGACATGGGCATCTTCTCTATAAAGTTGTTATAAAGGAAAAAGCATCTCTAGAGATAATAAGCATCTTGGTCTTGTAGGTTGTAGAGGTTGTAGGTATTTGGACTTGGTAGTAGTTGGTAGTAGTAGTTTTGAGTTTTTGGAGGGTTTACTAGATTGAGGCAAAAGGCTTCTAGATATTCTAAAAGTCTTGAATCTAAGAAATGTATCTCTCTATCTCTATATGTACTTGCTATGGAAAATAGACTCGGTATAAAGGAAGATCTTCACAGGTTTTATAAATATGTTGTCTATATAGAGGAGTTGATAGTGTGTAGTCTTGGATCTTGAAGTCTTCAACTTCTTCACAAGCCTAACCGACCGACTCAAGACTCGTCGGACGGATCGTTCTTCTAAAACCAACGATATGGTTTTCCTTCTTCTTCTTCTTCTACTACCTACTATTACTGACTTATACAACTACCGAGCTTTTGTATGGATGGAATGATATTGCATCTGGATATGTGTATCTATATGTCCTAGGCAGTTTGTATTCCCTTCTTTCTTTCCCTATTTCTATTTCAGAGTATGTATTATTACTATTACTTTTCCCTTATATAGAACATTACATGATCACATCACAACTCTCTTCTCTTTCAGACTTTCAGAGATGTCTACCTCTAATCCATCTCTCTTTCTAGAGCTCCAGTTCGGTCGGAGTTGTATGTTTGAGTGTCGGAGGTTGCCTATGGTCTGGTCTGGCCTCGCGGTGTTAGAATGTTCAGTTTCACTGAGTCTTCACCCTATTCGAATTCCCTGTTCAATATATATAACAAAATGCCCTTATGGCTCGGTTAGGGCTGCTGGAGATGTTGAATCCTGGAATCTGCTCTCCTCTAAGTCCAACTGATGGCTCAGTTTGAAGTTTCCAAAGTTGGAACTTTTGGCAGCTCGACGACTCTTTGTAGCGGTCCGATAGAAATTGTAGACAATCCCATGCTCCTATATACTTCTGGAGTCTACCTTGTACATATAAAGTACTTAGATTCTACATGCTTTATGATCACTACTTTGCTGCTGTGTGTGTATAGAAAAGTTTCGGTGAGATTATACCTATTATGTGCCTTAGAAGGGCTACTACTGTCAGAGCTAGAAAATCGTCTCTATCTACCATGTTATGAAATGATATGAATCTGTATTCTTCTGCGTGTCTCTTTTCCTCAGAATGGTTATGGTTTAGGATGTTCTTCGATGTTGTTGTTATGTTTCTCCTGTATATAAATGTTGCTGGATATTATGTCACTCTTATGTTGTTGGCTTGGCTATATAGGGTTGATGTTGATGGTAGGCTTAAGGATTTTAGGTTAGCTTGGCGTGTCGTTCTGTTTGTGTCTCCCTTTCGAATGTTTGAATACATGGACCCTCATCACTCGTATTCATATATATATATATATATAAGATAGGATACAGAGATGGAAGATGTATCATGTATTTTTATATTCCATTGTGGATGTGAACGGATGGATGGATGATGGTTTGGTTTGCTGGATGTTGGATTTCTTCTCGAAGAAAAAAAAGGGATCTGTAGTAGTCCGGATGGATGGAATTCGGGAGTCGGTACATATCAACTACTTCTGCCTTTTCCCTAGTAAAGTAGTAGAGTGATGTAGTTCAGCTTATATACATGGCATGGCATCGTGGCATCTACTACTATACTATAGACATCATCACCATGAACTGTAGACAACAACCCATCTCGCTCTCTTTCACACACACAATCCCATTTCCCCATACTTTCCCAGACTTATTATCTCTTTAGTTATATATACACGTATATTTATTATATAGCACTTATTTAATACGTAGTTTCATCTCTCTGTATACATATATAGATATCTGGAGTAGCGGATGGAGAGAGAGAAGAGACTTGGGTATAAAACCAGTTCACTCATTCTTACATTATGCTATCTTTAATACTGTGTATGCATACTCCGTAGAGCCGGTGGACTTTCTCCTCTTACATTTGAAATGTTTTTACAGACATGCTACCGGTCGAATACGTTTTCTTTGTTTTTTGTTTAAAGTAGTTTAAACAAAATAGGAATAGTTTTGAATCCCACCATTTAGATAAATAAAATTAATCCGGGCAGTAAACAGTGTATTAGCAAAATAGTTTTAACATTTTATATTTAGGAAATAAACAAAATTAAAGTGAAAGTAATTCTTTATATTTTTTTTACTTGGGTCAAAATTAATAAATTGTATCTAAATGTTAGAGACAAAATCTCTATTTATTATCTTATTTATTCATACGAAGTGATATCCACAGTTAGTGCATTTGTGGTCGTTACATCACCAAGCTAAGTTATAGGTTAATGTATGTATGTATAAAGGTATTGAAATAAATTTTTCTAAACACATTTCCTCTAAATGAACATTGACAAACAACAAGCTTTACAATTGACTGCTTAATCAAGAAATAACAGCGTTAAATTTCACACTGCTGCAGCATTCTTTCTTCAATCTTCCGCCTGATATTTTACTATTATTTTTAATAATCAAATCTTTGGATTCATGTCTGTAACAGTTGTAAAATGTTCTTTCTAATATTACAAGATAGTAAAGACAGAGAAAAGGTCTTGTATTTGGAGTCAAGTAGGTGGGATAGTGAGATAGTGTGGTTCGGCATCGGCGTAGGGCACTAATAGCATAACCCTATTGATTACATTTTCTCTCCGGAATGAGTTTCCTTCCCTTTACTGTCAGCCCACCTCAGTCAGTCAGCCTCTCAGGTCTATCACACTATCACCCACCGACGATCCTACCCGCTCTTTCTCTCTTACCCGCTTCGGACCTTTCTACCCTCCCACCTTCCTTACATTATATTATATCCAAGATACACAAAGTCGTAAAGTAATATAGTAAGTGGGTAGCAGCAGCAGCAGTAGGCTAAAGGTAATATTCTTAATATCCTGGGGAGGAGAGAGTATGGACTACATTGTACCAAAAGAGAAAGAGACTTGCTTAACACTGAGGAATGATGATCATCTACTACTGCTGCAATGCAACCAAGTTGAGCTTATAACTCACCAATTGTTTCCTATCCTTCCGCCACCCAACACTACCACCACAACTACTACTACTAGTAGTTTAGAATGCTATAAGCAGACTTGCTTAGCCCTGAAGAGTTTTCTTGGTAGTATTGGGTACGGCCTGACTTTCTCAGCTTTCACCCACATAGTGGCACATATACTTTCACTCGCTTCACTCTTGAGTGTTGACTGTATAGCAGAGGGCATAATAATGCTAATAGTAGAAGACCCTACTTGGAGAAAATAGTTGAAAGAAGTTGAGGAAGGGGGAAATGATCATTCCACAAAAACTAAATCTTCTTTCTCTCCATCAAACTTTCTCCAGAACTTTCTCTTCAAACTCATTTCTACTCTTGGAAGAAAGGGAAGCGTTCTAATGTAGTTTTTCAGAGTCCGGTTACTTTACTTTTTTTACAATTTTAAGTATTAGAGTAATCAACAATGCTTTTTCCGACCATTGAACTTTTACTTTATTTAGATGTAGGATTACTACTACATAGCCGAATGTTTCTGATTGAAAGCTTAACTCATAGCATCTGTAGATAAGACGCATGAATATGAAATGAGAATTGTCTTGTTTGGCATCATTTGGAGAAAGCAGTAAAAGCCCATTCAATATTTTGATTGTTATAATTTTCATATGTCTGTTTACGCTTTTTAAAAACAAATTATCTAAAATCAATAAAATAAATATTTATGTATTAATACAAATAAAATGCGTCCTTTGAAATTTTAAATTAGTTTAGATTAATTACAGGCTTATAAATACCTCACTTAATAAGAAGCCAAACAAATCTTGGAAAAACTCTGTATTCTCTTATATAAGCCGCAGCTCGTTCGTATTCTTAATTTAATTCTCTCGAGTCCCACCCAACCATTATAAAGTATACCACCTTTCTCTTGTATTAACGTGATGATAATACATCTACCCATACATACATAGAACTTTCTACGTCTTAGAAGAAACAGAATATGCATTACTACTACAACTAGGACATGCCATGCCACAAGGGTAAATAAGTACTAAAGAGTATTCTATAGCAGAATTGTATAGGATGTTTCAGTGCTTGTTGTACGTGAAGTGATCCATAAGACACTCTAGAAGAAAGTTAGAGTTAGCGCTGTCTCCATTGCCACAACTGCCACAACCATCACCATTCACCACCACCATCATCATCATCTTCTTCACCGTCAAACCATGCAATCCCATCCCATAATATCTCTCCTTTTTCGTAGTAGTAGGTTCACTTTCACTTGATAATACAATAGAGACTTCAACATGAGTTCATGGAATCTAAAAGTTAGAATTTGGAGACTAGAAACTACGCTACTCTAGACCTATTTTGAAGCATAATATTCAAAATTGGGAAGTGTCAAGAGAGCAAGTTGGGCATATATTATACGAATCCTCGTATAACATAACCTAATATGTAATGTATTATAGCAAACCAAGTATACACCTAAGGTTGTTTTGCTATAGTAGGATTTATAGGATAGAAGAGGATGACTAAAATGAGATGGGACTTCTCATCGACCGAGTAAATCCTCGGGTAACAGAGTCTTGATTATTATGCTCATGGATACCCGGAATATTATTATATTATTACAAAAGACTAGTTGATAGTTTTAGCTGAGCTTGGAACTGAATCATGGGCGTAGGTAGTCATAGGTTAAAAGAGTACAAAAGAATTAAGCATCCTTATTACGATTAAAGAGGATGGAAATCTTGAAAAGATTTAGAACTGTGAAATATCGTCCCAGTAATCTGTCCCATTTGGATAGCCGCCCATGCCGAGGCAATAAAGCCCCTAATATGTAATGGAAAGCGTGACAAAGTACATAGCATAGGGTAGCACCAAGACCAACCACTCACTTCGGTGGATTGGATTTTACCCGCAAAAGTAGCTTGTGCCTCTCTGATGCCCGTGTTCTACTACTACTACTATATATGTAGTCCATATTACCCGAGAAGGGATTTTCGGATGGATACGTTATTATTATATACACCCGGACTAATTTATTGTCCCGATAAACTGACTGTGTGCAACCTTCCCGAGGCCAAGCCAACAAACTCTAAGCGTCAACAACTAACTAAGCTCATATATATATATATATATATATATATATATATATATACTCCGCTTTCCTGTAATATGAACGGGCGATAGTGGCAATGTTCATATCCTTGGTGGTGGTGGTAGTGTTACAGATATAAATATAGCCGAATTCTGTGGAAGTTAGTTACCGAGGAAAGTCAGGGAGGCTAAAAACACACGACATCCATGGCTAACCTATTGATTCCTATTTATCATTTGGAACAATCTCTCTACACATCGGTCACTCCAATATAATACTAAAGTCAATTTATTTTTTCTCTCCCTTTGCCTTCACTCTATTTTCGTGAAACCGAAATGACCACCAGAAGCAAAAATGCCACCGTTGCAGATTAAATGTGTTGCAGACAAGTACAAAGTTGAAAAAGTATTGAGGAAAGTTTATCAAATAAATGTAATATACACTGACAACAGAGAGTAAATTTTATGAGGAAATCTCAATACTTCCTGAGTTAAGGTCAACCTACGCTTTCACCTGGAACAAAAAAGTCCCTATTATATACACACTTCAGAGCAGGGAAATTTCATACTTCCAAACCTCCACGAGGCAATAAGTGTTTACACGTTCAGAAAGAACTATAATTATCTCGAATCTACAGGGCCTGGAAATTCCAATAATAAAAACTTTTGCTTGTGGTAAAGTTGTGTATTATTATAGCCATAATAATGTGATGCTAGTTGGTAGTGGTGACTAGTGAGTTAGACACCTAATTGACAGGTAGTTTTCAGGTGGAATATGGAAATATCAGGTGCTGGCAGTCACTGTGGTGGTGTATGTTCAATATCCGATTGTCCTGACCAAGCAGGCACATGTTTTGTATATCCTAGTTTTCCGTTTCGCACAACAGAAAAGGGATATTGTGATACATAATGCAATAGCAAGCTTATTCTCCATCCTATCAACTTATTGATTGACCTTCAACCTGAAATGAAAGAGAAATAAATTCAAGAGAAGATATGTAACTATGCGTTAGTTGTACTCAGGGCGAGGACAACAGGACACAGAGAGGACATTAGGACGCGATATTAAATATTATATTATATCCATGTTATAATAATATTTGTAAAAGTTAAATATTCATAGGATGAGAATGATGTAATTAATTAATTGATAGGATGATGAGAATCAGGATGATGAGGATGGGTTATGATGTGGTGTCTAATATCATGACAATAATATATATTTCATATATTATGTAGTCAGTTATAATAATAAAAGGCATGACCAGGCAGATGATGAAGTTATTCATGCTTACTTTTATTTTGAGCGAATCTCTGTAAACCTATACTATATGAATTGAATCCAGGAGGAACATCTGTAGACGCAATGTGCTGGATTGAGAAGAGTTAGTTCACTAGTTAGTGATTTGCTACATACATTCTAGATTTGTGCAAAAGGCTAGGACATAAAAGCAGGTTGGAGAGTATAGCATAAAGATGACATTATTATGAATTTTGTCATACGAATAAAAGGCGAGAGACATTATCTACAAATGTTGTCACGTAGTACATAAAACTAACTTATTATTAATACACAGACATGCATTCTTTGACCTTCATTTGAACCTGGAGTCAAGTCAATTGATTATGAAATCTCGCACATAATAATAATAGCAACTCTAGTAAATAAGTAATTTACTAACAAATGAATTAAAGCTACCTAAGTTATAAAAGTTTGCTTGCATAGCTTCTTCTTTTAAAAGTGAGTTTACTTTTAAATTGCATGACACTGGCTTTAGTTAATTGGAATTAGTATGGTTTCAGTTCAGATCAAAATGTTTAAACAAGAAGGAAGGAAATCCGGAAGCCGTGATTCAATCTTCCAAATCTTTTGGGGGCATTTTCCACTCGGTATCTCAAGCGTGGTAATGGTTAAGCTGTTGACTATTCGAGTTAAGATTTCAAATGGACTGTTCATACATTCTTTTAACCGTAATTTGATTCTTCCTTTCGTCTTAAACAAATTATTTAAGAAAGACGCTCTGAGAAATGCTAAAAATATTTATGTACGACCCCTGTATTATATAGCAATACTGTGAGTACAACTTGAACTACAGTGTCGTATTATTATTCCGAGATTTGACATAGGAAAGAATAAGGTACATAGTGTGTGAACAACATGTCCAATGTTTAAGGCAGGAATGGAGATGCAAACCAAAGCCTAATGGTGACAAACTGGAAAAAGGACACCGGATCTCGATATCCATTGTAGTTAGACTATAGGTACATAAACAATATATGTTTTATGAATATGTCGTGGCTCTTTAAATTGAAATAAAAATCATTTTAAAAAATAATATACCAATAAACCAATATTATATATAAAATATTTATACAATTAAATACAACCGTTGTTTGTTTTTAAAATAATTGTATTCGTAGAGTAAATGAAATAAATACATTAAGACTCTTCTTAATCTCGACATATTATCCAATCGGTTTTGGTTTGTCAAAGTTCCAAAGGATTGCGAGAGAACCCTAAGAGTTTGGATAAGAGACATGGATTGAGGGTTTGGTTTTAGTTCAGACATGGGGACAAGGACAGGAGGGTGCTAGAAAAGCGATAGGAAGACTTGGATAAATGATGTCGGTTTAGGTCGACAAGGATATATCGAAATACACAACGTCAAGCTCAACAGTAGAAGACTGAAGCAGTAGCAGTGGACTGATGTTTGGGTACAAAAATTCATACGTTCCTCTTTATCCAAACCTCCCCAATTTATTACGAAAATACGATCACGATCTTCAAGAGATGAGTAACCCTCGGGTAAATATCGTCGAATCATGAATGCAATTTATAGCGGTTTCCATTTTTTTCTCACTTGTACATTTTTTGTACACTTTGTTGTTTCATATTGTCTATTGAAGTCTGTTAAAGCTTTATATATATATCGCTTAAAGTCTTCAAGTGCTGAGGCTTTAGAAGTTGGAGGCTGACTGTGCAAAAAATGTCATTTACCTGACACTGTCTACCTGTACGTGTACTACCAAAAGAAGGTGATTGCTTTGTGAATACATGAATTTTGAATGGAACGTTACAGGTTACACGCAGAATGTTTCGTCCCCACTAGTTCCGGGGTCATTTTATTTTATCGTATTAGTATATGTTAGAGACTAGACGGATTTTGTCTTCTGTGGTCCCATAGGTCATTTCTCCCTGCTTTCCAAGTAACGTTTTACTATGATATATTATGCTCGGCGTACGATTACGATTGGGATTATGCATACGAATATTCATCGATATACTATATACATCAATGCTCTGAAGAAGAGCGATTACATCATCAATAATTTAGTAGGAGAAACTAACCCTAACAAAGTGGCTTATTCCATTTGTGAAAAGTGGAAAAAAACGAGAAGTTGGAACAGTTGGGAAGTGCATGTTCATTTATGAAATTGAACCCTTCTGAATCAATCGTGACTAAATTCATTCCCCTTGTATTAGATACTTTAGCAGTAATCAGTAATCACTCGAGCTCTATAACTCATGGTGGATAGGTTGATTCATTTAACATAGTATTACATTTATAGAAATTACATAGAACTGATCTTCAAGTACCTGTTTAAAATTTAAGTTTAGTGATGATCTAAAAACTTAGAAAATTAAAACAAATTCCAAATGTGAAGCAATTGTTTCACAATAAATCGTGAATATCTTAATTAATTAAAAAGCATAGACTAAATATTTTATTAGAATAAAGTTCATTAAGAAATTTGATCCTTTTAATTAAAATCACATTGGTCATATAAATATAATACACCACAAATAAAAATCGATATATTAAAAGGAACCCAACAAATCTGCGGTTACCAAGTTTCTTTGTCCAATTCTAGGTACACATTTTAATGAATTGATCAATCTCTAACTTTTTTAGTGGGAGATATTGCTTGTATTTGTGACTGTAGATTTGTAAGACGGAAGTAGACCAAACCAAGCAAGCCACCAAGAAAGCGTCTTCAAAGTCCAAATGTTTGTAAATGTTCCTTGTTTCCTTACTTAGAATAAGATGTGTACTTTTATATATATATATTGCTATTCGTAGGAATGTAAGACGATGAAAAAAACATAGATCATCCGACCGTAACACCATGTCATCAACATTTAACTATTAAGTATCAGCAAACAGTAAATAAAATGTTCACAGGCCGAAGCGTTGCAAAGCTTTAGAGGCCGCGATCATCAACAAGGTAGTCTTTTAGGACACAAAACTATCTACTGAATTACATTATAGGGATGTTAAAATTAGAGACAGATCCCCATACCGAAAAAAGTGTACAAGTGTACACAAAAGGTGTATTAAACAATTGAACATATAGCTCATAGGATTTTCGAGAAATAGATTGTTGCCGAAAAGGGTGAACGACCTAATGAAATGAATGAGTTGTAGTTTGTAGTTGAAAAAATAGTAATAGTCTAAGTAAGCAATGTGGATATGGTTTAGCCGTAATCTAATGCATATTTTGCTATTATATATATTATTTTCGTATGTTTTAATATGGACTACAGGTAGATATCGAGGAGTCTACCGGGACTACTTACCTGTGTGTGCTTATCTCCTCTCTCACTTTGACATAAAGAGATTTTGAGAATGAGACGATCTGCATAATGACTTGAGCATGAATTCACCCTGCATTCCCCTTCTGTACTAGAACTAGACACTTCACATCTTTCTGTTAAATCTTGGAAGAAAAATCTCTCCTTTTGTGACTCAGTCAGTTTAAATATTGGGTTCTTTTATATTCGAATCATCATCAGGTGCATCATATAAAATCTTAATCATCATTCATCATCAAAATTAAATCGTCATCAAATAATAGTCATATGCAAAGACCATTCATAACCCCCGATGGTTCAAAAGTGTGCAAAATTCAGCATATTTGCCATCCACTTGGATTCTAAACGGTCCTTTATAGTTTAACTCTAGATTTATGTATGTATACAACATATAACATCCGTTCTCAAAGTCTAAATCCTGAGTTTTGTTATCTCTCGATGTTGAGGTACATATTGTATTTTTTAAATAAGTATTTTAACTGTTCTATGTACATATAATTTTGCTTTAAAATTAGGAGGAAAGACTCGTGCAAATACATTTAAAGAGCTATCTTGGGATTTAATCCTAAAAATACTAGTGGTGGTGGGAGCTAGTACATAAAGGACTTAGACCTCATTTGTATGATACAAAATTAATTTAAATCGTGACAATAAACCGTTAGTTTTTTATAAGGTTCTAAATAAGATCTAACTCCGCACAGTTTTATGTGACTGTCAGACAAAACATTCATTTTATAGCTGCGTTTTACGAAAAAAAAATCTGTATGTTAGGAAGGTTATTTTAAATAATTTAAAAATATGATTTTTTTAATATCATACTTATACGGTTTAAATTGGGTGTTATGTGTTCAAAAATTATTAATATTCTACAGATCTGGTAAATGTTTTTGAACAACTTCCAATCACTTGAATAGCAATTTAGTTGATACTCAAAACAATTTTTGCCAGTTTCAGATTAAAGTACACCCAAAAGACAAAGTGGGGCTACGAATTTAACATTCTCAGTTGATTTATAAGACGAATAAGCAAGTTAAAACTGTTACGTCCTGATTACCCTGACTCATTAATTTAATACGTCGTACAAAAACGAAACTACAGCAAATCTCATTATTATTATATCTTCGTAGCACTTCATCTCTTTTAAGCTTACGGCAATTTAGGTCAGATCAAATGAATAAATAAGCATTTTCTTGTAATTTCAAACTTCAAAAGCCTTGCAAACAAGTTACTCTGGATTTCCTTTGTTGTCCTCACAATATACGCATTTATTTTTATACTTTTTAAATCTGTAGGCCGAACAACTAACAACACATGCTTTTGTACTTGTCAAGGACTTATTAAAATGTGAAACAGGATTTTACAAAAACATCGACAAAATTTTTGCAATAACAAAAATGTTTACAAAAGCTCTTCTTTTCGGCTTGCCTTTCACTTCTATAGTTTTGTTGAAAGGTTTATTTCCGAATTTCGGTTTGTAATGAATCACTTTCAAGGGAAAACAAATTCACATGGAATATGGAACATTACTATATGATATACAAAGTCATAATAGTATATATTATAGGGTCTTGCCCGGTGTATAAAAAAAAGTGTGCATATTTTTTTCTAACCCGAAGGTCCCCAGGATGTGAATCTTCTGGATGGCATAATATGAAATAGATGTAGTTCATATATTCTTTGTGTAGATTTTTTCCGAGTCTAGAGAATCTAGTGTTATGTTATGGTAATGTTTATGTAGTTTAACTGTTCAACATGAGCCAAGTGTTAGTGGTGTATCCAGGTTTGATTTATAGATTCGAAGGAACAAGGGAGACATTGGATATTTCATGGCTAGTTCCTTTTATGAGAGCTTCCCACTTCTACCCATAATATCCTTAAGCCCCCCTGAACTATTTCCTCTGTAAAATACTACCCTGTTGAGAGATTGTATTATAGATTGTCCCCATCGGCTATGTCGGAGTCTTTAGATTATGTGAGAAAACTTGTTGACCTTTGACCTGCCCTTCTAAACAGTTTTTTTGGGTAAACATTTCCAAAAGACTAATAAATACTTTCTGAAGTAAAAGATTGTTTTTTGATACATGCAAGTACATTGTGATACAAAATTGATGATTACTCTTTATTTCGACATAGAATCAAAAATTATTGCAAACGAATGTATACACTGTAAAAGCGGGCATTAGCGTTGACTAGGAACACCAGGAAGAAAGTCAAAGACGGTCGATGAGCATATTTGTAGGATATGGGAAGCGCATTAATATTAGTTACATGCCCTTCACGTACCACACACATCTAGGCATCATGCTACATTATACATACAAGATGTAATTCATAAATGTAAACCTCCCATCGCTAATAAGATAACCTCACCTTATCATTTGAAACACTAGAACAATTTAAATAAAATTAAAAACAAATATTTTTAAAGAGTGATAACCTCTATATAACCTAAATAATTGGACAGTCCTCTTTTTAGAAGCTTTTGATAAAGTTAAAGTATCTATATAAGATGATATAATGCGTAAAGAGTATATATAGAGAAGAAAGAGGAAATCGGAACGAGAGAGAGAGAGGAGATTTATTTGGGCAAGTTGGGCAACAGGGCCATAAATTATCTACTTTCTCCGGTGTGACTCTCTCCATTTCGATATCTCCTTTCTCTCTATACTCCTTACTTACTTTTTGTGGTACAATAGTCTGAATATCTTTTATATGATGGTTATGCTGTATACACTTATACTTAGAATATAATACACACTAAGTTCACTCTTTAGTTTCAACGGTTCAACGTTTCGAGTTTAGGTCTCTATGAGTTTCTTATATAGGAAATGCTAGCAAACTGCTACTACTGATACTATGAGATGTGTGCATTATTAAGGTATGAGAGAGCAAGTACGACTTTCCCTATTACTACTACTACTACTACATTCGACATGTCTAGATTTCTCCAGTGTTCTGTTCCCAGTTTTCCCTATTCGTATATAGTGGAGTGGTTACTGTTGACTGTTCGGCATATGGCAACACCTTCCTTTATTTATAGTATTCCTTCACTCTCGAACACTTATACATACATAGAAAAGCAGGTTTTTGTATGTTTAGTAGGTTGTATGTACTAGTGGAGTAGTAGAAGTAGTCTAGGTAAGTCGCCTTGAGCCATATAAATATATATACGAGTATTTCTATCTATATAACATAACTCACTGACTATTCACGCTGCTGCTACAGTTACTTTTTGAATTTTGCTTTCCCTACCGAAATGTAAGCTTGGCTTATGATGATGCTATATATACTGCTTGCTGCGGGCTCTGATCGTTTGTATTAGTAAACCAGACGCGCAGGAAGCAGCAGGACTACTACTACTACTACTACTACACAGAAGATCGACTTTATGTTGCTGTTTGATTCGCCAAAAAAAATTCACAAAAATTCCCCTACCTAAATACCCGGGTTTCTTTTTCTCTCTCTCTATCTTCATCGGATTTTTTTGTGTCCGATTCGGTCTCTCTTCTGTTCTCATGTCAGTTTCCATCATCCTTGTCCATCCATTCACCACAGAACGCACACACAAAGAAGGAAAGAGAAAGAAGATGGATTCTTTTCCCTTTCTTTGCTCCGGAGGGACAAAAAAACACCTTCTTCTTGTCCTTCTTTGTGTCCGGCTGGTTGGTCATCCGAGTATTTACATAATCTTATGCCTCCTGCAGAGTCTGAAACCGAGGGAAAGTTTCTACTACTTTAACTTACAGAGTCGTATCTTAGTTTTATTTGCGTCGTAATATTTAAAAACGATTCTGAATTATATAAAACTATTTAATTTTTAAAGAATTACATACTAAATTTAAAGCTAAACTTTATTTCCTATTAATCTGCATCGTCAAATTAAAAAAACGAAGTCCAATATATATATATATATATATTGACCTTCAAAGATCCGCAACCCTTAAAGGCAAAGCAGCCTTAGGCTTTTTGAATAGTAGCAGTGCCGGCCCTGGGCTCACTTTTAGGTGCATATAAGCTACCTTATGTGGCCCAGGGACTTTTGTAAGATCATGTTGATCTCTCATCCTCAAGGCTGTCACCAAAGAGGAAGGATAAACTAGTCTCTAGCCATTTTCTGCCGTTACGAAGCCAGTGAAAGCAATTTCCTTACCCGGGTTCCTTCCTCTTGACGGTGATCAAAGTCCAAGTGCAAACTACACAGTCAGTGGCAGCACAGGAAGAAAGAGTCTCACCGAGCTTGGGATATTATGAGCAACCCTACTTTAAAATTTATAGAATGGAATGAGCATGTGCTTTCACTGATAAATAAATCCGTCCTTGTCTCTTTGATAGATGACCGACTGAAATATAATGTAGGCTTATGTAGGTCTCGTTCCATTGTTCCAGTCTACTTTCTTTCTATTCTTGTACACATACAGTTTTTCTTATACTAGTGCATAGTGACCCCCTAGTGACCTGGATTTGTTGATGGGAACAAACTCATCACATGAATAAAATATTTCAAACAATCATACACTTTACTTCCTTGCATCAATGTACCTAGACCACTGCAGATACCTACGAGCATAAACTTTTAAAAAAACTGCAAAAACAACGTAGTTTTTTAAGACCACTCATTATCATCCAAATTATATTTGTGTATAACGGAACAGCTTGTGTCATGTGAATTTTTACATGTTCAGAGCCAAATCGATTTTTTTTAATTTGTATGGGAGAGACGAGAGTTTTTTTTGTGAAAAGTTATAAGTCAGGCTTAATGAAAACAGAGGACTTGTGGGTGAAGGGGGGATGAATGGTATAGGAAAGCATCAAGAATGTGTGATGGCCTGATGGTAATACGTATTATACTCTACTTGTGTGGGTTGAAGAAAAAAACAGAGGGCCATTATTGATAGATCGAGTAGAAAAGAAGATGCAAGAGTGTTCATTCTTTAGGGAGAAATTCTAGTAGATGTGAGAGATCCGACCTTCTCCCTAATCTTACTTTCCGTTTTTTTTATATAAGAAGAGGGGAAAGTCGGAGAGTGTCAGAGGATTCCTGGGGTGTTTTTTATATTCTGTCCGAGTCCCACACTACCACTGCCACTATTTATACTGCTACTATTTTTGACCTATGTTAGAAAGGTAAATGGAAAAAGTGTATTTTTTTATAATAACTCTGTGCATAAGCCGCAGTATAGAAACTACTACCCGCATCATGGTTAAAGGAAAACGCATCGAATGATGGCTTTTTGGCTTTATCATGCGGTCGCGGTTTGTAACCGAAAAAACAGAGAGGTAAAAGGTGACCGAAATGCCTTTGATTCGAGACGCATGGCAGGGGGTGACACTTTTTAGGGAACTTTATCCAACCTTGTTGCCAATAGTCATGATTCTCTTCCAACACACGGTAGCTAGTATCTCCGGAAGGGTCTCTTCTCATTTTCTGGACTGCAGTCTCGAGTTCCTGTTTACAAATAGGTGATACCTTTGGAATTCCCGTCGCTTTACTTTCAACGCATATTTCAACGATGTGTTCTACTGTGCTTTCTCTTTGAATTAAATTTATAAATACCCAGTGTATTTAAAAGTGTATGATTGAGATTTGTAAACAAACATTACATAAAAAGCTTTGTAGGCTGTCAATTTTGTATTACAAAGCGATTCAAGGTGATTAATGGACGTAAGCCCAATCCTTCAATAAATTGGCATCTCAAACCTGTTTAATGATTTTTAAACTACAGCAGCTTATCCAATGTCATTTAATACATACAACTTATCTTATCTATTTATCTCGCACATGCGAAAAAGACGGCAAATCGGATTGATTGCCGTCATTTACCACTGGTACAATGCCGATTTGCCGTATTTTTAAATCTATTTGTCTAAAAGAAATAATTTTCAATAACATCAAACTCAAAATATGGTAGCAAAGTCGAAGAATAGAAATCTAAAACCAAGACATCCCAATTTCAGATATGTCATTGGATGTATCATCAAATACTATTTTTAAAATTACTAAAATAAATGATGCATGTTCAAAATACATTACTCGTATATTTTATGAAAACATATTATTATTATTTTAAAACCATGAATTGAAATATGTGCTAGATTGCAGATACATAAAAAACACTATTATTTGACAATGTTTATTTTGCATTATTACTAAAAACTAAATCCACCCTTTCGTCTCAGAGATGAGCTCAAGTTCTTTTTGAAAAGCTGGTAGTATGTAAACTAAATCCTTGGACAACTCTGCATCAATCTTCCAATATCCTTTGCTGACCAAGAGGTTATTCATGGCATCGACCTGTGATTGTGAGAAGAATAGGATTTCAATCACAATTAACTGCAAAAAAAATCAGAAATCTATATTTATTAAAATAGCCAAAACTTTAAAATTATTATCGATTGAAAAATGAAAAATTTTATTTATTTTTTACCTTGACTTTAATCTTATCGAATGGGAAATGTTGGAGTACTCCTAATTCAATGCCTTCCACATCCAAGACCCAAAAGTCAACTTCTCTCATCTCTATCGATTCCAAAATGGTGTACATCGGAACGGTCTCGACGTCAAATTTAGTCCAGCTGGTATTTATCCTTGTCATTGCATACAAGTCTATTGGTTCTCCAAAACGTCCACTGTGAGTGAAGCTTACGGGATTGTTGAACGTTACCTAACATTTCAAAATGATTTAATATAAGTACCCAAGATTCAAAAGATTATTTAAGGACTACATAAAATGTTTTACTTACAGTATTGACTCTGTCATCTACTGATAAGCATGCACCCGCAACCCAAGCTTTACGATGTTTAGACTTCAAATACGGAACAACTGTTGGATTGCACTCAACTAAAAGTCCTGTCCATCCAAGATCTAGCTCAAGCTCCAAAGTGTGCGAATCCAATTCACCCTCATTTGCACCAGATTCAATAAATATCCCGTTTTTCTATAGAATCAAAATAAATATGTATAACTGAGAAGTATAGGTCACTTGAATCGAATGTATCAATTGTTACCTTATTCTTCATAAACTTTCTGGCCCATCGGCTGATTTCGGAAGAAAATTCACCTTTTTTGGCACTATTAAAATTGTACTCCTTATCTGAAGGAGGGCTGAGATAACGGAAGCGAACATACTTTATAAGCCGGAAATCGTCCATGGCCATGGAAGACATTTTGCGCTCAAAGTATTTTTCTTCTTCTACGGGTTCATTTCGATTTTGATGATTTGACGATTTTAACCCGAGGAAAAATAACGATATGAACAACACAACCGCAAACAAGGATACCACTGCTACTCTGTATTGATACAAAAGACAACCACGATGTCGTCGATTTGTAGTTGTGTTCATTTCAAACGGTTTTAAATATTTTTAGAGATAAACTTAATTATTCAAAACAAAATAAGGACGATTTTTTTAAAGCAAAAAGAAAAAAATCAAAAACTAAACTTGCTGTAATGATAGTTCGCTGACTCTGACTGACGCCGAATTTGAGAAGAAATAATAAAATCATGTGCAAGAAGACAATGACCTTTAACATATACGATATGATGTCAGCCATGACAGTTTACTTTAATACAAATTATAATTAAGACACGGCACAATTTACATCTACATTTCAAAAATATTTAATTAACACTTTTTCAATTTTATTTTTTAAATCTTAAAATACCATTCAAATTAATTAATCAAATTAATCAAACCATCCTTTATCCTGTGGTTGTAATTTGGATGCAAATGTAGTATGAAGATAAGTCTGCTGGAATGCCAAATCATAATGCTTGTACACAATGAATCCCTTGTCCATCATAAACATATCCAAGTTCGACAGTTCCTTCTTAGTAAAAAATCTCTTTTCCATGATAATCACCTGAAACAAACAAATTCGATTCACAAATAAATAAGGTTTCAAATCGATGAGTAAACTACAATGCATGGATTCACATTTTTTATATTCACCTTTATTTTTATTTTATCAAAAGGAAAACTTTTCAGAATCTCGATTTCCGAACCTTCGACATCCAAACTCCAAAAATCAATGTCATTAAATCCAGACGCTTCAAGAATGGTATAAAGTGGTACGCTTTCTACTTCAAAGTTGGTCGATTCTACATTAAGATGAGAGAATTTGAACTGCAAAAAAATAGTTTCTTATATGATTTAAAAATAATAAATTGTAATTATACCAATAAATAATTGACAAATCGAATATTTACTTTCGCTGGCGAATCACTGGTAGACAGACAGACACCAGCTACAAAAGCTTTTCGATGCTTGGACTTCAAATATGGAACAATTGTAGGATTACATTCGACCAAGATTCCAGTCCATCCAAAATCTATCTCGAGTCTCAATGTCGAAGATTTATCTCCATCCCCATCTCGGGCACCAGACTCGATAAAAACCCCGTTTCGCTACGTTCAAAAAAAAACAAATAACTACAATACAATCAAAAATTAAAACTCAACTATTAACTAACTTTGTTGTTAAAGAGCTTGAGAATTAGAGTTGAAAGTTCATTCTCTTCATCAGGGTTCCGGAGGTTGTACTCTTGATCTGATGGTGGGGTCAAGTAACGGTATCGAACGTATTTTATAAGCCTGCTATCATCAGGGGCCAAATCAAACAGATGCTTCTCAGTTAATCTGATCTCATCAAATGGATCTACTTTTATTCCTTGAATTGGTCCATTGGAGTGTTGACCAAAATAGACGTACGTCAACACTATCAGAATGATTAGTACCATCACTTCCTTGTACCGGTAGAGAATCCCCCAGAAGTTTTGTCCCCCCATGATTACGATAATTTTTCGAATTACAGATATTTATGATATTTAATAAAGAATGGTAAGGTTTGATCAATGTGGTTGACTTAGAGATAACAGACGATTAAGTATCTAGAAATCTAAATTTAGATACTTAATCGTCTGTTATCTCTAAGTCAACCACATTGGGTTTGATAATCAATAATTTATTGTTTATGTCACTTTGAGATAAGAAATCGGTTCAATTTAAACTTAACCGGGTTATTCTTTCGTTTCTAAATAAATGTATTAAACATAAACAGGCAGCGAGGTCAAGTTAAGCGGTCATTAAACCCAAACTCTGAAGCATAAAACATAGAACATTCGTTTATTCATACAAATATATCACACGCTGTGATAAATCAAGTAAATGTTACAAAATAAGATATCCGAACTTTAATTTAAATTACATTGTATATCTTGACCAAAATGTACAGCGATCTATGTAATCGCGGACTGGAAATGCTCATATATATACAATCATCGGATCATTTAATATATGGGAAATGTTAGCATTGCCATCATAACAATTAACAATTGAAACGGCAGAAGGGTTAAACTCGGTGACTTTATAGTGTCCACCGAACCTGTCGACTCAACTGGTGGATTATCACTGAAGTTTCCATTTGAATTTGCGTTTCTGTTACATTTATTTGACGAAAAAAATAATTGAATTTAAAATTACTAGTAATTAAATGTATAATTTTTGTTTTGAAAATATTTCTTACAGCATAAAACAAATAGCTTCTCCAAAACAACTGCCACAAATGTCATCCTCGCATGTATATCCGGGTTGTCCAACGTCAAAGTCTGAGAATGATCTGCAATGGCAGAAAAATAAAATTAATTATTGAAGTAGATACTTCCTTTAAAAAAATAATTTGTTAAAAACATTTAGAGTAACTTTTAATAAATAAATAATTTTTTACCCAGTGCAACAACCAGCATTCACAACTGCATTATTGAACACGGTACAACGACAGTTTTCGTAATTAGTTCCACCCACTTCAATAGCGTCATTTTTGTAGCAAAATTCTGTACAGAAATCTGTGCAATTTGTGAAATAATTTGGAATTGTCTCATCATGTTTTACTCCACATGCAAAAGCTGCGTAATTGTTTTTCCTCATTGTTACATTCGTTTCAAAATCAGGGACGTTTAGAATATCAAAACTTCTTTCTTTTGGCAACTGACTTTCATGGTCTAAGCCAAATGAAAATTTAACTACGAAAAGGAGTGAGACAACCCCAAAAATATGAAATAACTTTTTCATTCTTGGATTTTTAGTCTAAATTAAAAAAAAAAATAAGTTAGGGTGAAGTGAATTAAATGAAATATGTCAGGCTTGTAACAAATAATACGAAGCTATAATAAGTTCCAGTATAAAAGAATTGCAGGTGAATGAAATCATACGTTGACCCTTCAATTATCAATTGTTTGCTCTTTAAAATGTGTTTATATCAGCAATATTGATATTAGCCACACGTGAAATTGGGTCAAACAAATCGAAGTCAACATTTGTTTAATAGAGTAAAATATTTTTTTTCGTGATTGTATTACAGATATTGTGTTGTACGGACAAAAATATATTAATAAGGCATGATAACACTTATCAATTGGAGCACTGGTCATGTTTGTTTGTTTGATTAAGGTAAGTTTTAAAACGCAAAAAAATGAAATACCATATTTAAATATGTGAAGATGGAATAAATTCTCATGAATGGGATCCTGGAGTTATGGTTTGCAAACATTTTATTAGATTTTAAATATAGACAATTTCTCAAAATCTTATGACAAATCAAACTGGTTACAATTCATTTAATCTCAACACCCAATCTGCAGTAATTTAAAATATTCCTAAAAGAGTCACAATTACATCAGAGCAATGTATATATTTTTGGTTCGTTCTGAAAAATCTTGACCTAATTCATAATTCATACTACCGTAATTTAGCATCATAAACAATACAAATCTGAACTATTTACCAACCAAAAATACATAAATAATTCAACTACATATTTAAATATGCTAAAGCTGGGATGGTGAAGACTGTGAAAGTATATATAGTTTATGAATAACCCATAATGATTTGTAAGTATTAAGTAGCAAACAGTGTTGTCTCCCGAAGATGGACCTTTTGGCAAACCGGGTGAGACAGGTTTCCTTCCTTCCGTGTTCAGGAATCCGAGTGTTCATTGCCAATGTGAACGTCAGCCGAGATCTCCGAAATTCGGTAGCCACCCACCCAGATCCCCCGGGAAATTTACCCGGGTCCCCTCAACTTATCGACCGACCTCATGCCATGGATCTAATGCCTCTACTCACTTCTACTTATCTCTTTGCCCTCTACTTTTCCTAATCTTCTTAACTGTCACAAATAGGACAATACACCAATCTCTCGCCCACCTCAAGCTACATAAAAACTAAATAAATCCATCCTACGACTTTCTCCACTGTCAGTTCCTTTTTACAAACAAAGGAAAGAAAATATTAACATCTTTTGATATCTTTTTTATTCTCTTTATTAATTCTAAGAGACTCTTAACCTTTCTAAGTAATGAAGCGTGGGTAAAAAATAATTTAAAAAAATGTATGTAATGAATGAGAATTTTAAATAAAAGTCAACTTGTCCCGTAACAAACCTATGGCAGTGTAAGTACATTCTGTTAAGTTTTGTTATGCACCATTGGACCACACTACCACGAAACCAATGGCACTTGAGCTTTATCAACCTACCACTTCTCTACATCTTATGTTGCAGTTATAGTTCATCATAGCAAGTATGATGATGTTAACCTAGACTGATGTCAACTGAACCTAGCTTCTGATACTTTTATGCTTGAATCCTTTGTGACTACAACACCATTATACTATGAGCTTACTACGACTAGAATCATCACCCCCGATTTTGAATCCCTTGACTAGATCTACCCAACAAAACTATCATCAAATCTTTTCCTTGTTTGGCTATCCTTTCTCTCTCTCTCTCAGTATTACAGTATTATTACACATGACTATAGACATGAAAGAAGCAGAAAAAAAACACCAAGCGAAGAATGACTTTCTCCCTCTGATTCCTTTGCCTTGTGTCAACCACTCACAACCGAGTAGAACCACCAACTGCTTTCCACCGATTACACTCTTCTTTCTAGATCTACGTTTTCAGAGTCACGCGTACACACCGCGTATACGGAAAGCAAGTACTAGCTACTTACTATAGACTTTCACTGCGACTTATGCATAAATATATATAGATAGGAGGATAGGAACATCTTGGCTTTGCCACCACCACATGTAGTAGTGAGTAGTAATTGTGTTATTACTCACCCCATCCGCACTTTACTTTCTCCTGGTTTTCACACGGCTGTCGCCCCCGCGCTTGATCCTCAACCTTTCAAAACTGTCTCTCTATAGAATAGCAGAGGCGTGTTTGTCATCAGTCTTTTAATATTTAAATAGTATGCATTGTGTACAAATTTTAAAGCATCCAAAATTATTTCTTATTTCATGTTATTAAAATTTATAGTAAATAGAAGCTGTTTACATATTGAAAATACGCCAATAAGCCTGAATGTTACTTTCCACTGATTAACGTCATCAAATCACCTCTATTCTCGTCACATTCAACATCATGAAATCTCTACCTATATACGGTTTAACCTCTCCTTTCTCTGCCTTCCCGTCACAGAATTACTTGCTGTGGGTGTTGGAGTGTGTATATGTATTCGTATAATATAATAATAGTGAAAGTCAATCTCATCAAATCTGTATCTTTCAGCTGAAATAAACCTATTATTGCTTTCTCCGTCGCTATTTCATTCCGGATTTCCAAATAACGCCCGAGAATGATATGTAGGACTCGTATGTGGGCACATTGTATTCACACCAGGTTTTTGCTCTATTTGTTTGTGTTGATGTTTATATGTATGTATTTTTTATTATTGAGTTGTTATTCTCGTTCTCTTTATAGTCTCCAATAAACAACTTAAATATAGAATTATGAACGAGATTTCTTTACAAACAAACAAATAAACTTGTAAACAAACAAATAAACATATTATTAATGCATGCATTTTTTTTCATAAGAATGTCCAGGACGTATTAAGACAAAGCTACTCTAATTACTTTTAGATCCGTATCAATTTCCAATATTCTAAATAAGGATATGGTTGTGTAATGGGATGATGAAGAGAAAGTCTAGCTGTGCTTTCTCTGACTTGATCACATTCCGCCTGTGTCAATAATTCAGAACAAAGCCAGTCTGGCTTTTAGGCTCCTTGTGGTGGTGGTTCATTCTATCATTCTTCATGGATGAACTATACTCTTCATTCCTGTATATATTATATATATATGTATATAAACTGAATGCCTATTTGGTTGGTGATGTCTGACTTTTCCTGAACTTCTTGTGTGTCTCGCTGATGTGATGGTAGTAGATCGAATGCGTGGACGTGATAAAAGTATATATTTCATGAAATGCAGAGCAGCAGACCAAGTGGCTGAAGGAAGCGCATGTCGCAATCTCCGGAAATCGACACAAGCCACCACCAATACCAAAACCAAGGACCACAAAACACCATCAAAGTCCAAGGAGCTTCTTAAACTACTTCTTTACTTATGAGACTTATGACTATCTCTCAGAATTTCACTCTACAAAAGATCCCTTCCGCTCTGACAACTTTGACTTTTCACTATTGTCCTCTTCTATACACGATATATGTTACAGGTTGAGGGTCATTCACAATCCTATTGTAAGATTTAATGTCAATCTCGCTTTGAAAACAAAATCAACAATCTATTTCAGATATTTATGTTAAATATATTTTAGTTTTAGAATTTAGTTCCTGAAGTGTCAGAACACTATGCGAGGTTATTTTTATATTCGCAGATAAGTTGCCCAGGATGTTTATGATAAACCGTCGCAATTTGATGTTTTGTATCGATTCGGTACCGATTTGAACGGACCCCTTGTGAATGATTGAACGGAGGGTATTTATTTGAAGAGATGAATTTTATTTTCACAGTAATTTCATTACAGTTGAATTTATCCTAGAGGTTTGTATCAAGATAATACCTCTGGTATAACCTTATGATTAAATTACCCTTAATTATTACAAATCTCCTTCCATGAGTTGAGCCTTTCGACCAATTCTGGTGGAGTGACCTTTTGACCTGAGAATCCTGTCAAATGACAATGGAATTTCCGATCAAAGAAATACAGAAGAGTTTTCCATGAAACACGGAAGTTTGTAGAAACAAGAAAATAATAAATGCTTACGTCTCACCACGGGAAATAGAAAGCTAAACCAAAAGACAGGATAAGTTGACCTCTAAGTTGGATCGAAGGATTCCTTAAATTGGTCAGCTATATAGATTCCGAAGATAGAGTTCCGTAATAATCCCTTGATTA
>JAQGBQ010000289.1:0-26723 GCA_034698485.1 Vertagopus arboreus | reverse complement strand
ATTGATAGTTAGCAACTCCGGTGTAGTTTCAGAGATTTCATCTATAATCGGGTAGATTTAGAATCGAGTCTCAACAAGTACCCGCGGCAACTCTATATTTAATTACCGTAAAACGCTAAATAAACCCCCCCAATAACTTCCCCTGAAATAACTCACTCCCTTTTTGGAAGGTATAAAGTAATAGCTCCCCCTTGAAATAACTCACCCCCTTCAAACGTCAAAAACGATTTGTTCGAAAAATAACGTTCAAAAATATTGGCCACGGGTCACCGGTGGCCAAATTCAAAAATGTTGCTCCTGAGAATTGTGCCCAAAGGTACTATCTAGATTTTTAATATGCGTTAACAATTTTCAATTATTCCAGTTTTGTGATCGTGAGCCTCAAATGAAAGGAATGTAATATGCAAAAAATCGTATGCTTAAATGAGATGTATGTATTTCGGTTTTATTCTAAAAACAAGTATGCTTGTAAAATGCTAAAATTTAAAAAACGTAGTTGTTATATTAATCGATAAATATTCCATAAATACCACACAATGCACCCAAAGATTTGATATTCAATATAACATTACTATAATTATCATAATTATTTAATTCTTAAGTAAACCATCTCAGCCGAACAAAGTTCGAAAAAAACTAAGAAAATTTGAGGTTGACGTTTGTATAACGTTAACTGAAACTTTGTTTTTTTTAATGTCCATTTCTGGTTTAACTGTAGTTAAAGGTACTGGTTGTAAATCGACTTCCGCAGTATTAGCGGCCTCAGTTGGAATTATTATGCTACCACCAACATATCCACCCTGAGAAATTTAAAATTCATAAATATTAATGTTTTTAGTTCAAGAGTAATGACTTATATTACTAGCTTATCAAAACTTACTTCACTGTTAACTTTTTGAGTCATCGTTTCAAGGATTGTTTCGAATTCCCTTCCATTTAACATTGTAGATTGACCCCAGTCACCAGAAGTAGTTTCAATATTCTCATGTAGTTTTTCAACATTTCTATTATAACCACTGCCTTGTTCGAGTTCATTCCAACCTGATCCATTTTCACTGCTCTGAAAGTTTTAGAACGTAATAGTATTGCTTTAGAATTGTTCAGTAAGGCGACAGAAATATAAATTACCACCGGACAAACAGTTTTTAAAAAATGTTAAAAGTTGTTTAAATATCACAAAATTTGTCGGTTCAGAAATATATATATATGCATAAGACCTGAGATCCTGTACGATGGTATTATGTGCCCATAATGTGTGAATATGAATATTGTAGCTTAAAATGGATTTCTGCTAACGTCAAAATTATGTAGAAAAATGTCAATGTGTCTTACCACTAAGAAAATATGAGACGTTGTAAATTGACCATCCCCACTCGCCCAAACCTGACCACTGCCTTCATTAAAAACCGCATCGCTCATTTCCCTTGAGTCGCCGCTTCCTTCGAATGTGTTTTCATCAGGGTTTAATTCCAGATATTCGGTAGGCTGCAAGATAAATACAACTTATGTAATAATTTGAATTGACAGATAAATTAATGGCGATTACTATGTCTTTTAACAGAATGGTAAAACATCAAAAACCTGTCTTTTAGCAAATTTTCTATCGCGTTTTTTTTATTTTTCACCCCCATTTTGTAAATTTGAAATTAGTTAAAAATGTAAAACCAGAGGAAACCCTATTTAAATTATAATTTGGGTTGGATTCCCGTTAACAAAAAGGCTATGATAACTATGATAGAATTTAATTTTTATGATTTACAGAATTCAAATATCAGATATACACACATAGAGTACTTTGTAAAACTCTTAAGAAACTCAGAACTTGTCTACTCGGCGAAGTTTTGAATAATTTAGTAGTATGTACTTACAATTGGAACAATTTCAAAAGCCACTTCAACTCCTGGAATTCGTGGCTTAGCAATGCTAACGTCGATAATGATTATAAGAAAAAGTATTTTGAAAAGCTTAAACATGGCTGAAAACGTTGTAATTATTTATGAGCAGAAATGAACCCGTTGAATTCAGAATTAAGACTAACACTTGTGGATAGTCAAACTTGCTTTTAAATGAACCGAAAAAGAAAATAAATGTAAATCTTCCCTTTATAAAATAAAATATATATAAAATAAAGATATAACTTTCACCTAGAATATTTAACCCTTGTTTAATATTTAAAAAAAAAACTCTTGTCAATGACCTGAAATTCTAACTAAAATTGTACCTGAAATTTAAGATTTAGCAAGTACTTCTTAACCTAAAGTTGAAGCACTTTGTACAAAATGTCATAAAAATGTATACATACAGAAGAAACCATTAAATGTTTATGTATATTTTTAGTTGAACTGAGGGTTACTTTTTTTTTAAAAACTAATCTGCAGACTTAGAAGTACAGTAGGGGTTGTTATGCTTTAAAGCTACATGTGCATTTGCAGTTTTCGTTTATGTATTAGAATTTATATATATTTATTTAGAAGTTTCAAAAAATTCGAAACATATTTTTTTTGATATTCACTTGCTTGACCGAAAATATTACGCTCTCTCTATCTGTGCTCTGTAGAGTTCTATTAAATGCATAGCTTTACTGAGTCACACAGTCTAAGAATCCTCGACTGACGTAACTAAAAATGTATTAAAAAGTTGATATAAAATTTAGACTTTTTTGCCTGCTAGAACACCCGCTGTTAAGGGATGTATGACAGGTTAATACAGACCAAAAATGTTTTAAAAGGTTATTGAACTTCTTAAAGCATGAATTGAAAGATGATTAGAGCTATTGACGGATAGTCACTGTTGGTCACCTAGCTCAAGCTCAAGCAGAGTAAAAATAACCCAGTCCAACCCCGACTTTTTGTTTAATACCTTTAAAAAAAGTAAGGCGAATGTATGTGAAGTTGTATTTTCAAAATATCTTCAAGACAAATATTTTAAATTAAATTGACAAATTTACATTAGAAAAAAGAGCAACTAAGTAATAATCATAATATAAATGATTATTTATAATTCGACTCAAAGCAATTAAAAATCGAATTACATATGTGAGCATGATGACTTTATGCATAATAAAATAATAAGAAGGAATTCGTTCGTATCATTCCCCTTGGGTTTTCCTTTTTACAGGATTTGCAAGAGTCCTTCTCAAAGCATTTTGTAACTTATAGCAATGGCCAAGTCAATTTTTTGAACAAGAAATTCCGGATTTTTAAAAAAAACGTTTTATTCCTTAAATTTTATTCGTTAACCTATCACCTCCATTTACTTATTTTCTTAGTAATTTTAAAGTACGTATTTTGTTGTTAAGATCCCCTTCTACTAGAATATTAATTAAAATATTTTTCCTTTCTGATTAGTTTTAGTTTTTTTGGATTTAATTATTTTTTTAAGAAATTAACAGCAAAAAAAGAAACATTGTACAAACTTAATTTATAAAAGCAAACATACAAATCAATCGAAGTTTCAAGTTTATGAATTGATATCTAGTCTGATTTCTAATAAATAATTAGACTTCGATGAAAGCTTGTCCGGTTGAGTATTTATAAATAACGATTATTTTTTAAAAAATTAAATGCTTACAAATAGTATTGAGTTTCTATTGAGAGAAATTGCCAAGCTTGTGATTTGTAATCATATTATTACGTAAGTGGATTAAGTCAGAAAAAAGTTATCAGGGAAAAGTGGATGAAAAGATTAAAAAGTGTCGGGTTGGGTCACATTTTTGCTAGTGACAAAAGTAGGGTTTTAATTTTATAAAGAAACCTTTTCAAATGATAAAGTTGGATTTCTTTACAAAATGGTTGATTTTAAATCTGATTCAGAACTTCATTGTATTTTTAATTTAATCGAATTTTTAATGTGTTTTTTTAAATCCAACCTTGATATATCACACTAAAAGCCAAAGTTAGCATTTCGCATTACCTGAAAATAAAAACAGACAAACCAAAAATGAGTTTTTTAGATTTTAAAAGGTCATTTAAGGTTTAAAAATGGATATAAAAGTAATTTAAATAACAATGTTGTGAATCTAAAAGCTTTTAAATGCGAAATTTTGCCCACAAAACCAGCTTTGTTATCTGAAAAGGTTTCATTGTCAGAATATTTAGAGTAAATGTTGAAATTTTCAAAGTATTCTGTTTTTATGGATTTTGGTCTATTTATTATTGAAAAATTCGACTTTCGACCTCAAACATATTTTGAGTGTTAATTTTTTTCTACTGGAATCTCCATTTTTATTTATATGAGATTGTTTTTTGAACTTTGACCTTTTGATGATCATCATAATAATTTCGTCACAAAATCTGACTCATGGTTCCTAAAGTTTATCCTTTTAAGAGTAAATATTTTTTTCCTCGTAACGAACATAGTTTGTTGACTTTTGATCTTTTGAATGTCATTATTTGAGAAAAGCATGTCATTCCTTTTTTGATGTTTTGTTCAAAATCCTTTTTCTGTCTTTTATTTATTATTTTTAGTAGAGGAAGTATTGTACATTTGCTCTATCTTCTAAAACCATTATTAAAAAGAAAGAAACGTTTGGCTACTTTAAGAAAACTAATGATGCTCAGTACCCCAAGATTTTGTTTTTAAATTTTGCCTCTTATTGATGGATTTTTAGCAAAAAACGTGTGAAAGATGAAAGGTGAAAATTCATAACTTTAAATTTGTTAAAAAATTAAAAAATTAAAATTACAGCCAAAAATCTGGTCTATTTCTCCAATTTGTAAAAAAAAACCTTGAAAACTATAGCCTCTGTGTTTTTCATTTTTCATAAAAAATTGAAAGATATGTGAAAAACCGTGCTTTTTTGTTTTCGTAATGCAAGTTTTTGGACAAGAATCCATGAATTTTAAACATTTTTTTTTATAAATATCGTTAAAACTTCATTGAAATGTTTTTTATACTTGATCTTTGACCTTTGACTTTTCTTAAAAATCCCGATTCCAGAAGAACTCTTTGCTCCTCTGCTATATTTAGATCTTGAAGAGAAGTTGCTAGGAAGGAATAATAATTGAGGTGAATTTGAATGAGAGAAAGGTGCGATAATTTATGCAGAAGGTGAGAAAACGTAGGGAGAAGAAACCAGGGTTTTGCAAATGTCATTCTAGAGGAGTATTTCCCATCACAGTGGGATTAAATGGGATTTTAATGGGGTATGAAAAGTACGGAGATGTAATAAGTATGATTTAAAAAATGCATAGAAATATTTAAAATTTAAAAAATGTAATTAAAACATAATTGAAGGAAGCACAGTGAAATAACTAGTTTCGAATTGTAACATATTTTGGCAGTAAAACTCAGTAAATCACAAAATTCAACCTGAAAGTGATTTTTGAAGCATGTCAATTTTAATAAAATCCCAGCTGGGAAATTCCAAGCAAAACCCTGGCAATTTCTTAAGGTTTTTTAAAAAGAAATAAAACAGAGCAAATCCCAGCGAATCACAAAAATCATAGTCGGAAGTGATTTTAAAATCCCATTTATGAAATCCGAAGCGAAACCCTGGTAGTTAAGAGTTAAGTAAAGTTACGCATCTGTTTTTATTCATCGCTGAAATATTTAAAAGAAAGTATAACGCAGTCCGGATGTAAAATCTGTTGGAATCACTACAATACATTTCCAAGTGCACGGCATTATCTAAATGGCAACTGAGATTACAAATGTTTAAATCATTTCCTACTCAACGCAAAATTGCAAAAAATAAATTCCCTATGGGGATACAAATGTGTTTTTCAAAACGTTACATAATTTTTTAAAACCTTTGTTCATTTTGTGAAATGAAATAAATCTTTTAAGGTTTTCATAGAATGTTTTGACGTTTTGAACAATTTTTGGAACATTGTACGGCAAAATATTTGTTTAAATACTAAACAAAACACGATATACCTTATGATGTAAGCGTACTTACATATGTGGGGATCCATTTATCTAAATTAAACTTATGAAAATGGTTTATTCACTAATTTTTTGAAGGAGTTCAAGTCATTCTTGTTTTTCAAGGTGTGACTTTTGATCTTAATATTCCGTTTTTTAGGACCCTTTTAAAGTGTTTTTTTTTCAATTAAAACTTAACTTCAGAAAGAGCAGATTTCTTTTGATTCAAGCCACTAAATCCCTCTAAATCACAGATTTCTATATGGAATACATTTTAAAAACCCGTTAATTTTAATAAAATCTCTCTTTAAAAAGCATAATTAAATCGTTGATTACCTACCTGATTTAGTCTGACTTCACCTTCGTACTTTTTCTATATGTTTTGCTTTTTGATATGATGATTTGTGGAAAATGTTGAAAGTTGACAGTACAAGTTCAGTTAACCTCTTGACTATTCCATATGTATTACAACTTCAAATGCCGACTTCTTATTAACCTCTGAACTCGCTTTTCAGCCACTTGACCCCAAACCACACTTTCTCACTTTAAATTATTTCTCCACCAGCCACTTCTTTCACTAATCCATAATCCATTCATCAAAGAATTAATCCAATTAATCCATACATGAATGAAATATTATTATCGATTTTAACACTGACTGACTTCTTGATGTGTTGGCCTCCACACCTTGTTAAGGCTTTACAATTCTTCGGTTAAATTTGACTTCTTTACCGAGTCAGTTAATACAATTAATCCATATTTATTAATTGATATATTTGACCTTTGACCTCTGAAAATTACTTTTTTCTTCACCCCAACTTAAAGAAACCACTTTTCCTCTTACTTTCACTAACCATTAATCCTCGTGAAAAATGAATCCAATTAATCCATGTTTATTAACTGAAATATTTGACCTTTGACCTCTGAAATCCGTCTTTTAAGGTCACCTGAGCTCGAATTGACACTTTCTCCACGACTTTCACTAACCATTAACCCTCATAAAGAATTAATCCATTTCTTTTGACCTTTGACCTCTTAAAATCTTCCTTTTTAGTCACCTGAGCCCTTTATTCAAGTAATTTATTTCTTGACACTTTCTCCACAATCTACTTTCATTTTTACTTTCTCAGTGCAGATTTCTTTCCACATTTAATCCATTCCAATTAATCAATTAATCCATATATTATTAAATATGACTTTTTGTATATTTTTTTGCAAATATTGTTGCTAAGAGTTCCACACCTTTAGAAGATATTTTATATTATTATTATACACACACGACACACACACCGAACCCACTACTATTATAGTACTATTACTACGACCTCCTTTCTCTCTCCTTTCTCTAGTCATATATATAATATAAATGAAATATCCGGTCAATCTTTTCTCTATTTATTTATGGAGTGAAGATTGACCCGAGGGGGTCAATTGTTTTAATTTATTTTTATTGTATGAAAGTTCAAGGGTCAATTCATATGTATTTTGTTGAGTTGACCTGAGAAGAAGAGAAAGAAGTTGGTTAGTACAACCTTACTTCCTTCTTACTATTAGTTCTTATGGAAGTATTATTATGGGCTAGGTTCGTATATGTATGTAGTGTGATGTACCCTATAGGGATATATGGAGTACCCGACTGGGTAGTAGTAGAGAAAAGGGTTTGGGTTAACTTTCCCCTTTCAAAGGCTTACGTCTTTCTCGATTTAATTCCCCACGTTCCTCTCCCTCTCTGACATGCTCAACGACCAACCGACACTAAACACCGAAATTCGGTAGAAGTCGGTCCTCAAATCCGAATCAGCTTCAATGGACAGTCAGATTGGATCATTCAGAAATTATGTGAAAAATCTATTTAAATTAATAATATTTCAGATGTTTTTGAATAAAAAAAAATTAAAAATAAATCCTATTTAAGGGCTGTGTTTTTATTATGGTGGGATTTAATAGGTTATGAAAATTCAGATTAAAAAAAGAACAATTTAAACTGAATCAAAAGAACAGTAAAATAACTCATTTTGGATTTTTTTTATAGTTTTATGAATTTTAAACTCCATTAAACATCACGCTGAAGTCATTTTTAATAGCTATAAAGATGGTTTTTTAAATACATGTAAATATTTGTTGAAGTTAGCCATATTATCTTAAAGTAGAATTGGATTTTTTTTTGCATAATCAAATATACTCCGTATAATTTTAATCATAAGTCAGTGCTAAACCTCATGAGGATTTAATTTTTTTTTGGACATTTCTTTAAAAAGAATAATTCATATAGATTCAAAATAAAATAAAAATATAAAAAATGCAAAATTGAAAACTTGTGTATATTATTTGTGAACAGACCTTGTAAATGGTGAAAGGATGGGATACGAGCCAAAGAACCGTGTGTGTGTGTCTCTGACTCTACCTTTTTCCATCTACCTTTCTCCCTTAATCTCTTCACATCAACACAACACACACAAGCTTCTTCTTCAAATATTTTGATTTCTAAACAGGATTTTCGATTGGGGCAAAAAGATTCAAATCGTTCCCATGCTAATCCTAGAACTTTAAAAGAAGTCTTTAACCCATATGACAATTTATTTTTTAAAAAAATGGCTATTCGAATCTTCTATTTTACGACAAAAAAAAGTTCTTACTTTGATAATCTTAGATAATTACAAAAAAAGTATTTTTATTCCTTTTATTTCTTGTGAAACGAGCTAAAAGCTCCGAAACCAGAGTGCATCATATCCCAACTCGTCAAAAAGCCAAATCAACTTTTCGTGCTTTAAAACATCATTCACTTTTAATATAAAATAAACAAAACGGAATAAAAAATATTTTTTAAAAATGAATGTCTTTTTAATTTCTATTGTTTTTAAATGATTTTTTTACAGTATTGTATAAAAAGGTATGAAGAAATCAATACAAGTTCCTTAATATGTATAGAGTAGAGAGTGTGTTATAAAATGATATTATATTTTTGGTGGGGGTGACCCTAGACGGCCATCTCTCATTTATTCGAGTGAAAGTCACGGAAAGTCAGACGGTGAAAGGATGGAGTCTACTGTCTACCTACACTTTCTCTCTCTTATTAAATACATCATCATTCATATAAGAGAAAATACCGGGTATTAGACACACCAGGTTTTTTTTGGTCTAGGTGTTTTTCACCTGGGATTTTATGGGAATTAACGGGTTCAAAAATCACACTTAGGTGGCATTTTGTGTGATTTAATGTTTAAACTATACAGTTTAAACATATTAAATCAAGAAAATTCAAAATTTTCTAGAAAGGCCTGAAGGAAATTTTATTTTAACAAAAAATCATTGAATTTTATGAAAAGTTGAGCAATTGTTGAACATTGTAATAGTAAAGTAAAACAAGCAGAGATTTCAAATAGTTATGAGACAATTAGAGATAGACACAAATAAGCACAATTCATTGAATTAATGATAATCGATAAGTGAGTGAATGGAGATGACTGAGTTTTGGTTTGATTTTGGTCTAACATTAATATTTTGGTTTAATATAAGTTAACGTCAAACGGATACTTAGGGATAATATGCTTTACACAATTAGGCTCAATTCACGATCAACTAAATCCATTTCCTGATCATTCAAAGTTCAAAACTAAAATCATAATTGTTTTTAATTTATTGTTAACCAGCCAAACCTTGTAAACTTAATAAATCCAGACACAGGTGTAACTTGATAAATGACCAATTCTTATTCTAGAGCTCATTCTATTTTAATCGGATTGAAAGAGCTTTATTTAAATGGACTGTAACTTTTTCTACAGATATACCACTTTATATAATGCTCAGCCATTTCAAGTTTATTTCCTTAAATTGTCCTGATAAGTTAAACAGATTAATGGTAAACAGGATCGCTGCAACCATAACTAATGTTTGTTAATGATAATATTATGTGAGGTGAAATCATTCTACTTACATGGTTTCTACTTTGAAGATAATCTGTCGTAAATTATGTCGTATTAAAAAATTAAATTGTAATCGTCGTACGCATATTTGAGCCGACAGTATGGTTCTTTGTATGCATAGAATAGCTACTCGAATTTTAATTAGATTAAATAGATACGGTTAATTATTGTATGGTAAAACTAGTTTTAAGTGGTCCGTTTTTGGTATTGAGGTAGAACGGTTTGATCAAACGTTACCAAACTCCCTTGTTGAAGTAAAGACATGTCAGTCGGGCACTTTTCTACTTTACCCCTTAATGGAGGGGTAAACCTTTACCCCTCCATTAAGGGGTAAACTTTAGGGCCGTTCATATAAACAAATGTTCAAACACAAAAGTTAAATGTATTTAAAAAAAAAAAACCGGAAGTCATTAAAAATCCGAGGAAAATACAACATAATATGTGAATTTATTTTAGTACACCTAATGAATTTTTTTTATCAAAAATATTTAGTATCGTTAGTCACTTAGTTTCATAGGCTATGAACAGCTCTTTAAGAAACCAAAAATATTTGCGAATTTATTGCCAACGTTCGTCTCATAGAATTTTAATTCGTCTCATGCAATTTATAGATTTTTAGCCGCTCTATCCAATGGTAATATTCTTGGAATCCGACGGTCAAACCCCTCATCCCCTTGGAGGAAAGAGTCCGATAAATCAAGTTTACCCCTTAATGGAGGGTATACCCTTAGTGGAGGGGTAAAGGTTTACCCCTCCATTAAGGGGTGAAGTAGAAAAGTGCCCGACTCACATGTTCATATCTATAGAGAGAGATATCTCTTGTATTTTAAATTGGTTTATGTACAATAGCTAATTGTAAGGTACTAGTAATTGTAAAAATGATGGTTGTTCTAGTCTTCCAGAATTTGCACATGTTCCGTGCAAGGTAGCAAAAAGTATTAAGCATTTTTAAGGCTCCTGTCTATTTGTAAACTGGAATATTAACTCTTTTAACATGTTATAAGATTTGGGTTTAGCTTGTTAGATATAAAAAGAAAGCGTAATCTATCATGGGTTCAAAAATCACTCCGGGTGGGATTTTCTGTGATTTAATGTTTAAACTGTACAGTTTAAACATTAAATCAAGAAAATTCAAAATGTTGTAGAAAGGCATGAAGAAAATTTTATTTTAACACCATTGAATTTTTTGAAGAGTTGAGTAATTGTTGAACATTGTATGTAATAGTAAAAATACATAAAGAAGTCCTTCTTAGCTCAATCAGAGGTGACAGGTTCGATTCCCTTAGAAGACAAATTTCCATTTTTGCAAAAATTCAGAATCCGTATTCATTTTAAACTTAATAGTAAAAAATTAATGCTTATTAAAAAACATTTAAGTTTATTTCCTTTAATTGCGTTGTATTTAATTGTTTTGGTTTTAAACTTGAATTTAAAAATATTTTGCAGTCTAATTGCTTTTTATTTTACTTCTCTCAAAAGTTTAAGTCGATTAATTTTAAAATTGAGCTGAAAAATGAATATGAATCACCAAAACACAAGAAAAGGAGTTAACATCTTATTATATTAAAATGGTTAAAATGGTAATTTTTCTCACATTTTAGGTCAATTCATTTGAAACTGCGATTTAAAATCCGTTTTTCTTGAATGATTTTTGATGCAGTTAAATTATTGATAAAAATGTAATCTCAAATGTTATATTTTTGTACATGTACATATGTCATGTTTATTTAGCCTGAGGGAGTAAAAAATCGTATACAAAGTTACATCTTCATTTCATCTAGAACAACTAATTAAAAATAATAGCACAAATAATTTATAATTATTATAATATTAATTTCTAATGGCAGTGAGAGTTTACAAAGAGTTTGGAACAATTAACACATCTTATTAATTATTAATAAAATTATTATAATTCTAACATTTTCATACAGACAACTAACTACCGTATTTTTCGAAATAAGATCCCCAAAAAGAACAATTTTTTTCAGTTTTACAAAAATGGAATATTTACTCAAAAAACTTGAATTTTCATTAAATTCTGTAATATTTCCTGGATTTTTTTTTTACTACATCGAACAATTTTTAAACAAAAGAATTAAAACATCGCTTTATAAAAAAGATTTTTGAAAAACATTTGAATTTGCATTAAAATCTACTATATTTTGATAGATTTCTAAAATATATAGAACAATTTTTAAAAGTTTCAATAGAAAAAGTGAGGGATCTGTTTTGGGATTTACGGTATTATTATATACACATAATTTTTATATTTAAATTAAAATCCAACTTAACATGATCATACATTCAGAGATGATACTAATAATAATTGAAATAAATATTAAAATAATTGAACCCGTCTACGACCAATAATTATTTGACTCTAAATAAATTAGTTTATCTAAAGCAGACAGGGCCGACTTCGAATCCAAATGCTTGGCTCTCTGCACCGTAGTCTAGAGGTAGGAAATCAATTATTGGCAGTTGGTTCGATTTAGATGTTCGGATCTCAAATATCGTCTTCCCTTCGCCTTTTCCGGCCTAAAAATAGGAATAAAAAACCACATTTTAAAAAAATGAACTTCAAAATTAGTAATCGTCCAGTTAAAAAAACTGAATTTTGCCACAAAATTGTGTTTTTGAGGTCCAGAATTATTAAATTGCACTTGAAAAATTGAAATAAAAAAAATGTGTTTAAAAGTTTAAAAAAAATTAAGCAAAAACGCTTTAAAAAGTAAGCAGTTTTTTATGTTAACTTAAAACCCAGTAAACTGTTTAGATTTGTTTTTTTTTTAAATTGTATATTTTCTTCTTTAAAAAAAAGTGCTATATCTGTTTGTATTTTTATACCTTGCATCCATCCCTAGTGACGATAGGTTTGAGTGGCATAGAATACCCGAATTCTTGGTCATTATATCCGAGGAATTTAATGGAGGAATTGTAGCTTTGAGCCCGTAGGTCATACCAGGCCACGGAGTTCATGCAATGATATGTGAAATTCTGATTCGCCTGAGAATGCAGTAGTCTCAAAAAGGTCATCTGAACAGCTCCAATCCCTTCGTATGATATCTAAACAAAAACAACAACAGAAACAAATTAACTACGAAAAGTACCGAAAAACACTTTATTTTAGAGAACAAAATTAAATTCTAAATCTTTGAAATTTTGAAAATCAAATTCAATTTTTAACACAAAATATTAGTTAAGTATGTTTTAAAATTTAATGTCGTCGCTTAAAATGTATTTCGTTTGAGTTGGGCTTTTTTTATAATACTTTGACTCTTAATCTTTTAAATGTTAACTGTTATTTTTTATTTTCATCGAAAATTTCCGGATTTCTGGTTTATTTATGAAAACCATTTCCCCTCACATCAATATTTTTTTCTGCATTCACAGATATAAAATAAAAAATTACTTTTTGATCACTTAAATTAATTGGATTTTGTACATTAAAGAATAAATCGAATTCAAAAGGATTTTGTAAATGAAATAATTCAGACATTTTTATTTTAATTTAGAAGATATTAAATTATTTAGCAGGAGAATAAAATTTTGTTAATTGACTTACTTTAAAGCCTTGACGGAATGAACTAAACCAAACTTCTCGTTTTTTACTCTCTGGTGATTTTTCCCAAGGGATATGAGGCATTCGGGTAGATTGAACATCAGGGAATACACAAGTCTCTCCAGAATTCGTCAAGTTACAAAAGACAAAAACGGCGTCGTCTGGCATCCCCAAATTTGGATCAATCCAATACCAATCTAATAAATTTATACATAAAAAATATCTCCATTAAATTCAATCTTCAACATATTGAACATATATATAAATAATTCTTTCAAAATTCAGCAGTTTAGTGGTTTAGTACGCCACAAAAAAATACGATTTTTGGGTCAAATATTCATCAAGTGGCCCAAAAACCCACTAAAAACTTCTCTTTTTTTTTGCAAAAAACTTTACAAAATTCATTTTAAAAAGCTAAAGAAAATAAATTTTTAGGATTTCTTTTTTGAAAATCTACCGTCTTTGAAATGTGGATGTCCATAGAATAAATCCCTGCAAGTTCTGACAGGATTCTCTCTGGTGCCCAACGGCTTCTTGACTCGTTCCAATTCCACTCGCATGCTGTAAATGTCGGCGTACACTTCCTGCAATTTGGCTGTCAGCTCCGCGTCTTCGTCCAGCGTCCCTTTCTCTCCTTTCTCAGACACTTCTCGCTTTCGTCTCCCTGCCTTCGCTGCCGTACTACTTGACCCACTTTGACCTACAAGTCATAAAAGATACAATAATTTTAAAGTCAATCAAAAATACATAAAAAAATTAAGGATTTGTTTGCTGAATTTTAAACCAGTATGAAAGAGTTCACAAAAACAATCATTTTTAACGCAATTCAAAATCACCAAAACTGGCAAAATTCTAGTTTTTGGTCGATTTTAATCAACTCGTACATAATTCAGAAAAATATTTTTTTAAAGGCATTTTAAAGAATTAAAAACTAAAAATTGCAATAATTTAATGAAAAAATTCTATTTTGTGATAAATTTCAACCACCTCGGGTCCACATAATAAAAATTATTTTAAAGTCGTTTTAAATGAATTAAAATTGAATCATTTTCAACCCGATCTGGCCTACAATTTGTAATAATTTTTTTTAAATCAACTTTTTTCTTTTTTTAAAAAAAAAACTTTAAAGCTTTATCACAAAACCATAGTCTTTCGATTAATTTGAAACCAAAATCTTGATTTCTTTGAAATAAATTGTATAGGGAATTATTTGGATACTTATTTGAAGGTATTTGTAAATGAGTTTTGCTGTACCTGATCCGAATAGTAATTCTGGAGGAAGAAGAGGCAATTCTCCAGGAGGTCCTGAAGGTCCGGGTAATCCACCTGGTCCTATCTCTCCCTTCAAACCTGCGGGTCCTTCAGTTCCCTTCGGTCCAGTTGGACCTGCTGGCCCTGGTGGTCCCAAAGGACCTAGAGTATTAAAATAATAATGTCATCAATTAGCAAAATTATTCCAGTGTTCTTAAATATTTATTTATAACATAGAAAATGAATGGGAAATACATTAATCACTGGGAAATAGCTGTGATTTTGGAGGAGACAAAAAATGTGTGAACCACACGTTAAATACTTTAAATCCTTATGGCATATTAAAATAAAAGAGTTTAAAAAAGTGTAAATGTAATTTTTACAAAACCGAATTAATTCAATAGACTCGTTATTTCACAGGTGGGATTAAAAATAGCTATTGAAACTGGGAAATTGATAAAACTAAACAATTTGCTTACCATCAGAACCCTTAGGTCCGGCAGGGCCAGTGCCGCCCATTTCTCCCTTGCGTCCTTCAGGTCCTTTAGGCCCCGTAGCTCCTTTTTCTCCCTTCTCGCCTTGCTCTCCTTTAGGACCTGTTTGACCAATTTGACCCGGATGACCTTTCGGCCCTCGTCGTCCACGATCTCCTTTCATTCCTTTCGGGCCTACATCTCCTGCTTTTCCTGTAGCTCCGATACCACCTGCCGCTCCTGGGGCCCCTACATCCCCCTGAACAAAAATATAAATTAAATACTGGCATCTTGTCAGAGCTGGTCAAAATACATGGTCAAAATACGAAATACGATTTTGTATTTTAATCACTTTAGTCTAAAAGTACTTTGTCAATTGATCCTAAAGTGTTTTTGTATTTTAAGGCCGGGTTTAAACAAAATAAATTGCAAGACACTTACAGCTTGACCTGGAGAGCCACGAAGACCAGGGGGTCCAGACACACCCGGATTTCCTTGAGGTCCAAGAGGACCCTAACATAATAAAACACAACACAATTGAATCAGGAATTAAAATTGATTGGAATTTTTATATTAATTGAACTTACTTGTGGACCTGCCGGCCCTGTGGGGCCTTTTTCTCCTTTATCACCAGGCAAGCCTTGATTCCCTTGAGCTCCGGCCGGACCTTCTGCTCCGGGCTTTCCAGGAGATCCAGGCAGACCATCTTTTCCAGGAGGCCCTTCAGGACCTGCTGGCCCGATTTCTCCTTGCTTTCCATCGTCACCGTCCTTTCCTAGAATAATACAAAAAAATTATTATAGATACGTGTTTTAAAAAGATGGTTATTTTATGCTTGTTACCTGGCTCTCCACGAAGTCCTCCACTACCGGGTTCTCCAATCGGTCCAGGGAATCCAGGAGTACCCGGTGAGCCTTTTGGTCCTTCACCACCGATCGGCCCTCTTGGACCCTATAACAAAGTTCAAAAAATTATTACTTTCATGCCAGAGAAAAATAATTTTGTTTAGAAAATGAATATTTTACTGGGGCTCCTTGGCGGCCTTGTTTTCCGTCCTCGCCTTTAGGCCCCGGTGGTCCACGTTCTCCATGAGTTCCATCTTTTCCAGCAGATCCTGGAGTTCCAGGCTGACCAGATTCACCCTTAGGGCCTTGAGGCCCTTCAGGACCCACCGGTCCGGGCAAACCTTCACCCCCTTTGCTTCCTGGTGCACCTGCCTCTCCAGCCGGTCCATTTGGTCCAAGTGGACCTAATCAAGAATCGCAATAATTAAATTTTAAATATTCACAGAATAATTCATTTGAATTCTGATTGCAAACCCTTTGGTCCTGGATCTCCATGCTCTCCCTTCACTCCTGCAGGGCCGGGCAATCCTTGCAAACCAACTGGGCCGGGTGGTCCTTGAATTCCTGAAGGGCCTTTCTCTCCCTTTGGGCCTCTAGTTCCTAATGATCCTGGAGGACCTTTTTCACCAGGAGGACCACCAACACCAGGCTCACCTCGAGGGCCTTGAGAACCTCCTGTCCCTTGTGGACCCTAGTTAATTAAATTAATTCAAATCTCATCCACAAAAACTTATCAAAAATTTCTAACTTACAGCTTCTCCCTTTCCTCCTTTGTAACCTTTCTCCCCTGGAGGTCCCACATCTCCTTTGTCTCCGTCCTCTCCAGGAGGTCCAATAGGGCCGGGTTGTCCAGGCAATCCACGAGCTCCTACTGGTCCATCTGCACCCCCAACTCCAGCTAAACCAGTCTCACCTCGTTCTCCTTTAGAGCCAGGTGTTCCAATCGGCCCTGGAAGTCCCATTCTGCCTTCTGCTCCAGGTGGACCTTCTTTTCCAGACTCTCCTTGTTGACCTTTGTCCCCTACTGGGCCTAATTGACCTATTGGCCCTTGCTCTCCCTTTAGTCCTGGAATACCCTGAAAAAAATACAAAAAATAATTAATTACATTTATTTCATTTTTATCAGTTCAAAAGAGATAAACCTACAGGAATTCCAGGTAGTCCTCTTTCTCCTGGAAAGCCAGGCAACCCAGGTGGGCCTACAGCTCCAGGTTTACCAGAAGCTCCTATAGGCCCCATCGGCCCTTCCTTTCCTTGTTCTCCAGGACGTCCAGATTCTCCGGGTAGTCCAGGACCTACAAAAAAAATATCTTTATCAATTTAACGTTCAAAAATGCACAATTAATCCAAAGAAAAATAATAATTTACCCCCCGGTTCTCCTGACGAGCCAATTGGACCAGGTTCACCACTCTGACCAGGTGGACCTACAACTCCAGGAGATCCAACTGGACCTTTTTGACCTGGCTCACCCTACAAACATATTTCACAAAATAAATACAATCCCTGTCACAATTTCAATAAGTTTTTTAAGAATACTTACAGGAGGACCACGTTCACCAGGTGGACCAGTGACACCGTCTTTTCCAGAAGCACCGACTCCTCCCGCAGGACCCTAGCAAGTTTCAAAATATTAATATTATTATTTTGCATAGAAACAAATGATTTGCATGTTTGAAAAATGAAGCTTACGGGGAATCCTCTTGGGCCTTCTTGACCTTGAAGTCCTCGTTCCCCAAGACCTCCTGGTGGACCGGGTTGACCTGTGTCTCCTTTTGGACCAGGACGTCCATCCCGACCTCTTTTCCCTCTTGGACCTCGGAAACCCTTCACACAAAACCGAGTTAAAAACATTATTACTTTAAAATATTTTTTTTATTAGACACTTACGGGTAAACCTAACTCTCCTCTTTCTCCTGGTTGACCTGAAGTACCCTGCAAATCCATAAAAAATCATTTTTATAATCATTTTTAGTTATTCATCTTTAAATCCAAATATCTGACTTACTCTTTCCCCCTTATCTCCAGGATTTCCACCCCTACCCTCCAATCCCTTTTCACCTTTCTCTCCAGGTGGGCCTGGATATCCTGGGAAGCCAGGCAGACCGATCTTACCCTTCTCACCCAAAGGTCCCGAAGGCCCTGCATTAAAATAAAACAAATCGCTTAATTAATTGTAAAAAAGAACAACTTTAATTGCTTTAGACGCAATAATCAAATTCCTAGGTTCGATTCCCGGTCACATCAATTTTTTTTAATTTCAAACCTTCAGTTTATCAATTTTTATATTTTTTGCTAACCAGCTTCGCCCCTTGGTCCTTCAAATCCTTTGGGCCCTTCAGGACCTTCGATTCCAGGTTCGCCTTGAGCCCCAGCCAAACCGCGATCTCCTTTTTGTCCAAGGTCACCTTTCTCTCCATCTGGGCCGCGCTCTCCTTTGTCTCCTTTGTCACCTCCGGCTCCTCTTTTTCCTTCGTCTCCTTTAACTCCTCTTGGACCTGGGAAACCTACTTGACCCTTCAGAAGAAAAAAAAACAAACAAACAAAACACAATTTCATAACAATTTGACTTTAAAATTCAAAATTAACTTCATTTTTTTGTGGAAATGCAGATTGTAGCGAGAACTATTTAACTTTAAAATGTAAATAAACAATCACGGTGTTTGGTCAAAGCGCCATAAAACCCACTGATTTCGATCATGAATTGTACTAATTATATATTTTTTTAATTAAAAAAAACTTAGGATCATTACAACCTAAAATGCCATAAAAATAATAGATTTCGGTCATCAATTAAATTAATTATACATTTTTTAAATAAACAACAAGCTTAAATTTTTATAAAAACCACAAATTTTGGTCGTTAATTATTGCATTTTTTAATTAAAAGTTAGATAAAAAATTCCTGTTGATTTTTATGACCTTTGACCTTCAAACTTTTACAAAATACTTCCTTTTTGAACACAATTTATTTTCTAGCTTGCGCTTTTTTGGTTAAACAAAGCCACTTTTGTGGAATATCATAAGGAGATTGAAGTCGCTCGAGGTCATAGGGGATGTGCCAACTGCCAGTCTCTTTATTCTTTTGAGGAAAGGGAACGATTTCTGTAAAAGGCGTGAGTCGAACTCGACCTCTGGGGTCAACATAGATCGAAAGTTGGTGACTCAATCTCCAGCGTTTGAACAGTCTTGACATCTCAGCGTCTTGAAGTCTACAAAGAATTCAAATAAAAATATATAAAATCAAAATTATGGATCAAATTATAAATTATTCAATAAAAAGTTAAGTATTTTCCTTAAAATATATTGCAATTCAACCATAAAATATTTGATAGAAAAAGTTCGTATTTTAAAAAAAAAATAAAAAATTTTCTTCTTCAAAGAATTCGTGATTTTTTAAAACCAAAATAAAATTTAATTTGAACTTTAAAAATAAGACTCTGAATCTTACAGTTTAAAATCTGACCTGTTTTATAAACAATACTTTAGAAATTTTGAAAATTTTGAATTTAAAAATCATTATTTTTATCAGAATTCAATCGAATTTGAACTTATAAATCTAAAACAGTATTTTGTAGGTTTTTTTTGGTATCAACTCAAAGTTTCTAGTTTTTTAAAGGCTGGTTTCAAAATTTGCATTTTGATCTAAATAATCACTATATGTGATCAGAATTTGAAATTAAAAATGTTTAAATATTTTTATGACATTTAATTCCAAATAGAAACTTATAGAATTGCATACCTAAAAGTATGATTTCTCATTAAATCTTTGGAGACGAACTTGGCTTGCATTCCTCCTTTAAAAGTAGCCCAAATGATGAAAGGATCATCTTGAGAGCTGTTCTCGATCAAATAAAGTCTAGCCATTTTGTTGATATTATTCATGGATGCTCGAGACCATCGCTCCATGTGCTTCCTTCCGATCACAAGAACTCGATGCCCTTGGTCAAAAATATTTCTGACGACGTGTTCCAAAACGACTGCTGGTGGTTTGGAACGTCCACAGGCGTGAGAAATGTTCAGACCATCTAGCACGTAGTCAAATGGACCTGGGATTTTAAAAAACAAAACATTTAGCTTGTTACTTATTTTAGATTAATATTTTGGAGTCACATTTTTAATTGATATCCGTATTAATATTGAAAATCGGATTTAATTTTTTTTAAGCTTATAAAAATGACTCAACCCGCTTGAAATGTCGATGAACTCAATAGAATCTCTAAAAACTGGCAAAAACTGCTTAAAAATCGTTTAAAATCGTATAGACTCTTCAAAACCTCTCATAAATATAAAAAATGCATCAACATTTCTTATAAATTGGTTTAAAAATCGCTAAAAAAACTCGTTTACATCTTATAAAAACCCTTTAAAAAGCAGCATTGGGTTACAATTCTTACGAAGTACCCTAACATTTTTTAGAATCTTTAAAATCCTCAAAATTTCTTAACAGTAACACTTTACACCGTTTAAAATAAAAGATTTAAACCCCAGATTAAAATGCCATAAAAATCTACGATTTATATTTGATTAAACAAGGAGACGTAATTAATATTTCGTACAGACTTGTAAATATGATTTTAAAAGCTGTTTTTTCGTACTTTCGTATTTAGATAATTTTTTTTGTAACAACAAAAAAGCCTAAATAAACCATTTAAATGTACCTTGAGTCTCGATAAACTGTTTGTAGTGATTCAACTCCTCTGGATTCGTATTAAGAAAGACGTCAGTCTCGACTAGAACTTTTTCAAAGAAATGATCCGTCAAAGTCTGAAATTCCGTTGGACTTATCGCCGTTTTCTCCATTGCATTCAGACATTCTCGACAAAGTGCTTTGTTAGGTACGATGCTTGTATTTACTCCTTTGTATTTCAATTTAGTCTCAAAAAAATTTCGAATCTCGTTTAAAAGAATTTGCGTCGGGTAGAGTTCGAATAGATCGAAATATTCAAGCACTTTTTGCACATTATCTTCTAAAGGCTCGCCTGCAAAAATCAAAATAAAATCATAAGTTATAGTTTTAAACAGTATTCCTAAACTAGTCCTTCATCGGCGCTTCGCGCCTCCCAAGGCTAAGAAAGTTGTAACTGCCAAATTGAATAATGCATTTTGCGATTTTCACATTTTAGTTGTTTTAGATATTTCCTTTAATTTTCATCTTGATCAATATCATCGCCTTGAACCCAACTCGGGACATAGAAAGCTAAAATTTGGCATTGTAGTTTCTTATAAGGATTTAATATTATCTGAGTATTTAATAGAAAGTTAGATTTGCAAAGTTTTGGCTCGAAATTCGTAGTCGGGCTCAACAGGGAAGTTTTTAACAATTACGTAATCATTTTTCAATACTTATTATATATTGCGTGTCATTTTACAATAATCGTGTCTATTTGGTCACTTTTTGGGTCATATCTCGTGACCCAGGGGTCACAGGGTCAAGTGTAATAATTGGTTGGAATCAGGGGCTTGGTCCAGTTCCAACGATATATTACTCGACCTATAAAGTGGAATTTCAGGGATTGACCCCTGAGAACACCCCTTGACCTTTGACCCCGGGTCACCAAAAGTAGCCTACGGTCTGCGCCGGGAGCACCGATTTACAATACCGTATTGGTTTTCAAAATCGGATATGCGTGGCCGGAGGAGATACGTACCAGACAGACATACAAATCTGGAATAATATTATATAGATGGTATTTACCACACTGGGAAATACTGGGATTTTTAAGAGAAAAACACTGAAAATAGCTGGGGTTTTGAAAACAATACTGAAAAATAACTAGGATTTTGAACAAATACTGCGAAATAAGCGGGATTTTGAACACATACTGGAAAACATTCGGGACTTTGAAAAAAAATGCTCAAAAATAACTGAAATTTTGAAATATAACTCATGTAAACTAGACGTTAAATACTAACTATTTCAAATTAAAATAACAGTTTAAAAAAGCGTTTATCGCTCCAATGTAATTGTTTCAAAACAAAAATTTAAAAAATCGTTCAAAGGAATTTTTATAGGTTTAACATGTATTTCCCAGTATTTCCCAGGTGGGATGTGAAATAGCTTAATTTTTCAATTAATTTCTTGTACTTGATTTGCTTACAATATTTAAGCCAAGTGATGAAGGGTTCTTCAGCCGGTCTTTTGCTTCCGATTTCATTGAGCATTTTCCATCCAAAATCAAACTCTTTGTTTTCAAAGGCAGCGTTTGCTAAAGCAGCGTAAGTTGCGCTGAATGGCGTTCCTCCGATTTTAATCGCTTCGATTATATCCAGCGACTCTCTCCATTTTTTGGTCCGACACAAAGCTATCACCACTCGTTCACCTGAAACAAAAAATAATCATATAGATAGATTTAAAAAAAATTCTAACAAAAATGTTTTAAAGCTTCAAAAAACTCGGATTCGAGTATTAAAAAACAATACTTTTTTTTAAAACTGACTTAAAGTATCTGGCAGTGTTCTATCTTTGATGTTATTTAACACACTGGGAAAAAAATAACTTAAAGCCTGGGAAATACTGGGAAATTGCTGTGATTTTTATCAACAAAATACTGGGAATCAGACGTAAATATTTTTTAAAAACTGTGAATGTTATTTTTACAAACAAACATCAACAAAAAAAATCAATTTTTATTGGTTTAACATATAATTCCCAGTAGTTCCCAGGATAGCTTTTGAAAGTGGGAAATTAGTTACATACATTAGTGTCTGGATTTTTTTTGTAAAAAATCAATTTTCGGTCATAAAAATTTCAGAAATGTTTGCGATTTTTAAAAACTAAATACCGATTTTTAACATAAATCTTTTTGTACAATTCCTAACCTGTTTCCATGTCCCATAAGCCTCGATTTAATTTCTGTATTCTTTGATACAATTGAATCAATTTCTCTTCAGTCACTTGTGGATTTTTGGCACAGATTCGCATATAAGATGAAAGCGCTGAAAGACTCGGGTTTTTATCAAACTTTAAGAACTCTGCAGCCAAAACTTCATTTTCATGCTTGACACAAAAATTCATGAAAATTCCTCCAAAGTTTTTTGTCGTAATTGTTCTGTCTACTTCCATCAGTTTTGAGATTAGCAAAGACCAATCCACCGGAACCTAAAAAAATATTGAAAAACAAACCAGAGTTAAAAAATGTTTCAAAAAAATACCAAAAATGTGCAAAATTGTTTAAAAATGAATTTCCTACAGTTTTTCTTCTAGAATTAAACTAATTTAAAAAAATCTAATTAAATTTGTTATTGTTTTTGACCAAAATTCAATATCTAGATTTTATGGCCTTTACACTGATTTTTTTTATTTTTAAATCTATTTAAATTCCAAAAACAGCTAAAAGTCAGCAATAATAGAATTTAAAGATAATTTCCCCAGAAATTAAGCTCCAAAGATGAAAGAAATAGCAAAAAAAAACTAATTTTCTTTACTTTTTTTTTTAAAGATTTGATCTATAAACGATGATAAAATTAATTTTCGAATTGTTTCTTACTGTTGGAGATTTTTTGCTTTCTTCCATTAATTTTTTGCCGATCCAGGTGTCAAGAAAAGTCCTACCGATTGTCTCTCTCGGCACTTTTGATAAAGATGAAATCATCTCATCCATTTCTTTAATTAAATATTTCGATGTATTCTCCAAAGGCGTTGTTGGTACATTAATATTATTATTATTATTTACATCTTGAATAATATTCTTTGTAATTGGACGATTTTCTTGATTTGTGACCCCAGCTCTTGAGAATCTTCGCAGTTCTTGACGAAATGGCACGGACTTCTGTAATTTAATTAATAATGAATTAAAACTAATTCATAATTAATAAAAACTGATTAATAATTAATTAAGAATTAAGACTACTTACCAACGGCAGTCTTAAAATCGCAAGCGATTGACGATTTCGAATTAAAAGTGTACGAAACACTGAGCAGAGTGAAAGCTCCATTTTGCACCGTTTACGAATCCGTTTTTATCTGTGAAAATTATAAGAATAAAAATCACAACAAAATCACAGTAAAAATTAAGTAATATTAATAATATTAATTAGCATACCCAAATTAAATCAAATACGACATCCCTTCAACTCTTGATGACTCGTAAAGGCTTTTATTTCCTTGATTTCGGTTATCTGAAAAAAACAAAATCATTAAATACCCAATTAATAATTTACAAATTAATTAAAATTAATATTGATTGAATGAATTTGAGTTAAAAATCGCAAAGTACGAATATAAATATAGACTTTCCACTTCATTTGACAGCTTTATTCTTTATACAGAACGTACAATAATTTGTAGTGTTTTTTATTGCGAATTTATTTTTAAAAAACTTTTAAAAATAATTCAAAATTTTTACATTTTTATTGAAAGATAAAAGATTGAAAAATAAAAGCACGTGTAGTTCTTACCTTATTTTATGTGCAATTTCCTCCGTTTTCAGGCCATCAAGAAAGTAGTTAATTAGTTAATTAAAATAATCAAAATTTAAACAATTTTAAACCCAAAATTTTAAGTATTTTTGACAATTTTTTATCGGCAAAATTTCAAACAAATGAATTAGCGCGTAAAGTAGTTCAGGATATAGTCTCTCTTTACAATCTGCATTTCCACTTTTAGATATGAAATAGATACAAGAAGAGCAATGTATTTTGTTACCTGAGGACCCTTCGGGCCCTGATCCCCTTTAGCCCCAGGGATTCCAGGATTACCATTATGACCTGGCATTCCATCCGCACCAGGCAGTCCAGGGCTTCCCGGCTTGCCTTGAGGACCTGGAGGACCCAAAGGCCCAGGTGCCCCGGGAGGTCCTGGAGACCCCAATGGTCCTTGTGTCCCTGTTTGACCCGGTGGGCCAGGTTGACTACAACAATTAAAAATATATATGTTATTTAAAAATGCAAAAGAACTAGCTCAATTCTATATTCAATTCCATTCATACCCTGGTGACCCATGATTGCCTTTTGACCCAGGCGGTCCTTCTGACCCTGGAATACCGGGAGATCCTTGAAGTCCTGGGAAACCTCTTGGCCCAATAAATCCCCGTGGTCCCTTAATAATTAAATTAAAGTTTAAAGAAACAGAACAAATCTAAATGAATCTAAATAGTTTATTTTGTTAACCATTTCTCCAGGCTGTCCAGGTAATCCGGGGGTTCCGTCATCCCCTTGAGGTCCATCATGACCTGGCATTCCTTTCTCCCCTGGTGACCCTTTTTCACCTCGATCTCCTTTCTCTCCAGGTAATCCAGGCAAACCGAGCCCACCTTGCTCTCCCTTTTCACCTAATTTAAATAATATTTAGATTCAGATTTTTCCCTATATTTCCCAGCACAGTGGGATTTAGTGGGATTTTGCATCTTAGATTTTTTTAAAATACAATTAAAATGCAATTCGAATAAAATTAGGAATTTCTATGGTGTGTTACGATTTAATCACACAAAACCACAGATTCAAAACCCCATTGGAATCTGAAGTTTTTTATATGTATGTATTACCCGGAGGTCCAGTCATGCCCCTCTCTCCATCCCTTCCTGGTCGCCCCCTGCGTCCATTCCTTCCAGGTGACCCCATTTCACCCCGATGACCTCTAGGACCAGGTTCCCCCATTTCGCCCATCTCTCCCTTAGGGCCATCAGACCCTGGGGGTCCGATTGCTCCAGGGACTCCTGTCAATCCCATAGGTCCATGGGGGCCTTGCATAGCCATCATGTGTTGAGCCAACATTTGTCGCAGTGCTTCTGCAGATGCATCCGGTCCTTTCTTAGAGCCCCCACCGCCACCACCAGCAGCAGAGGATAAAGGGATCATAAAAATATGACCCGGAGGGCCTTGGATTCCGTTCGTCCCTCCGAGACCATCACGACCTCCGTCTCCTTTTTCACCCTTAGGTCCTTGTGGCCCTGTGGGGCCTGTATAGCCCCTTGGCCCTGGGGGTCCTCTTATTAATTGCGTTCCTGGGAAGGATGACACTCCTACGTCCAGAAGGGTCCCTCCTGATCCTTCTTCTCCCTATAGTTATTAAATTAAGTAGTATATATATGAACGCCCCATTTTCTAGTATTTTGTCTCTTCAACATAAAAAAGTGTCATATGCAATTTAATGTTATCAAAAATATAAACTACGTCATAACATGTCAAATATTAAAATGACTTGGATTTGATTACATTACTTGGGAAAGTCTCGCTCATTGTTAGAAACTTTCAAATTTCTTAACTTTTATTTTTCTCTTGTAAATTTCAATTGCGAGCTCTTTAAATAAATAATTCCCTTAAAACAATGTCAATTTGACTATAAAATCTGACCTCATTGATAGTCCTATTTCGATAGTCTTCCTCGCCATAAAAGATGACTTGAGAGCTGGCCAGGTCAGTATCCTCTTTGAAAATAGGTAGGGGTTTGTCACATCCGGGCATGAATTTAGTGCAGACTTCATAGGCAGGGTCAGGACTGGGCAGGATTAGCAATTGTTGGATTGACCCCGTGAAGAAAGCGTCGTCAAGTAACCTTTGACCTACGACGAGAATGCCGGTGTTCGAAGGACGCGAGAACAAAGTTCGGTTCAGTTCGTGACTTTCTTTTTCTTTACAGTCGAGCAAAAGTGTTGCGGAATTCCCTTTCACTGCTATACCGAGTCGGTGCCATCTGAACAAAATTAAACACGTTTTAATTAGAGTAAAAAATAAATAAAAGTTATTTGAAAACAGCGTTTTGCTTGTCAGTTAAGGAGTTTACTGGAAAATACCAGACCCGGTCTGGAAATATCAAGACCCTTTGAAAAAACGAAAAAATATTTTTGGGTCTGGAAATTTCCAGAC
>JAQGBQ010000288.1:0-26731 GCA_034698485.1 Vertagopus arboreus | reverse complement strand
AACTTGGACGGAGTTCAGATTAGAATCAGTGAATTTGCGTAAGTTTTTGTCTTTTGAGGCAGTTTGAGACAGTAGTTTTTGAGATATTTTGAGACAATGAGGTAACTTGAGATCATTGCTTTAAAACTTATTCTGATTGTAATTATAATTACAGGCCTGGAAGCATCCACGTCAAGATGCGAATCGGATGGATGAACGAAGCGATGGACTTTGACACGATTCAAATGCGCTTAGGAAATGTGTCTTCCTTCGGTGACTTTGAAATTCGTCTAATGTCTTCTTACAGTATGGCCAATAAGATAATTATTATTTAGCATAGGTTAAATATGAGTTACTAATTCTTAATTTGTGTTTTGCAGAGGTTGTAAATCAGTGCAAATTCAACAACCACGGATGCTCCAACTTCTGTACTTATGATTTCGAATCTCTTGAGTTCCTCTGCACCTGTCCTGAGACCATGCTTCTTGACACTGATGCAAAGACGTGCAAACCCGAAGTTGTACAAGTTTCTACCCCAGAGCCTGAAGTACTACCTGAAAGTGCATCCGCAGAGCCCGAAGCTGTGTCCGCAGAACCGTCTGCAGAGCCAGAAAGCGCTTCAGAAGATTCAACAGCTGAGCCTGAGCCTGAAAGCGAGCCGGAAATAACTCCTCCAAAGGAAGAAGAGACAATAATTTCTTCTTCGGTTGCCCCTCAGGAAGCAGAAGTACAAGTGTCTGTGTCAACCTCTACAACTACTGGAGCTCCTCGTCAAGAAGATATTGAAGCTAGCCTACCTTCTGAAGATCAGTCGGAAGTAGTACAAACGACTTTAGCCCCCTCCGCTGAAGAGGAAGAGCCAGTTCCAGAAACTCCAGCTTCTGATTCAAAAGAGTCCCAAGAACCCGTTGTTTCCTCCACATCTTCAACAACAACAACAACTGAGGTCCCATTGATTGCAGAAAGTGTAACTGAATCTGCCGCTGAGGAAGAATCGGTTCCGGTGCCTGAAGCCCCTGCTCATGAGTCAGAGGAAGCCGCAGCTCCCATCGTCTCGGAAACCACGCCCGCTCCTGCTCCAACAGAAGAAGCCGCACTTCCGGTCGTTATTCCAGACGAAGTTGAACATGAAGAAACGACAATGACGCCTGAAGAGGAAGCTCCAATAGAAGCAAGAGAGGCTGTCGAAACTGCTGCAGGAAATGAGACTCAAGAAGTGATTATTAACCCCATTGATGTTTTGGATCTTGGAACTTCAACAACAACAACAACAACAACAACAACAACAACAACTTCTACTCCTACTACTCAAGGTAATTCTAAAAATCAAATTATAAAGTTATTTCTGAATTAAAGTACTCATATAGTGATTGACTAATCTACAGGATCTTCAACCTCAACTTCGACAACTACAGAAGCGTCTGTGGTAATCCACGAGGAAGCAGCGTCAGAAACTGAATCTCCAATTCTACTAAATCTTGAACGAGACTCAGCATCTTCTTCCGTAGAAGCTGCTTCTTCTTCACTAGAATCCCCCGAAGAAGTTCAATCCCAGCCATTGGTTTCCCCCACGAACCAGCCATCAAGTGAGGACTTTGAATCCGTCCCTAATTATGTGTCAAACAACTCGTCAGAGAGGATGGGAAGACAATCTTTTGTTCAATCTCCTGCTATTTCCTCGGATTCTAATGAAGAGAAAGTAGAAGAAGAAGAGACTACACAGATTTCGAGAACAAGAGTTCGACCTGAACCAAACTCTGCTGAATTCATGGCATTTAGTGACAGTCGCCCTGTTCTTGCACCACACACTTCTCTAACCGGTCTTTTACAGTCTAAGGAACTGGTGAGTGGAAGCGACGAAGCTTCTTCCTCTTCTATTGAACAAGTCCACGAAGAGTCCAGCAGTAGGGAAGAGACCACAACTTTTAGGTATGCTTATCTTTTTATTAAACTCTTTTTCTTGTCCTTTCAGGTTTGCTAAAAGCATTATTTTATTGCATATAGGTCGATAAGCCTTGAGAAAGACATTGATGTGAACCACTTGGAGAATGCGACAAAGGATCATGTGCACTCTGCCCAAGTTGAAGAGAATGTGAATGAAGAAGAGAGCATCCTTCCCGAGACGACGGTCATCTCAATCGAGAATGAAGAAGTGGTAGAGCCAACAAATCGGGATCATCGAGAGACCCCTGAACTCAAAACGGATGTGGACTCCACCCTCAGCCCTGTTGTTTTTGAAGAAGAAGAGGCCATAATGACGACCTCTGTGCCTGAACCCCTCATGACCCCCACGACTATCAAGACAATCTCTAATCATACTAATACTAATAATAATCCAGAGGGGAATGAATCTGAGAATGAGCTGAGCTAATTGCATAACATGTATAAAAGTCATGTACATAAATCTACATTTAAATATAAGACTTATTAATTCTTAAATAGCTGTTAAGTAATATTATTATTATTAAAGGTGTGAGGTGTAAGTAGTTAGTCTATTAGTTAAATCGCATGAAGAAGAAAACGAGTCAATCAACAATCAATCAATCTGCTTCAATATTCACTTTCCTCCTTAATAAAACACTTGTTAGGTATAAACGATTAATTTAATTACAAAAACATAATTTAGAGATGGGTTAAAAAGTTAGTCTAATTATTTTATTCCTTCCTTTAATAATCATCCAACATTTTTGTGGAAACAACGAAACAAAAATCTAGGTTAAAAAATCCTTTAAAGCCATTTCCATATGTATGTATATAAAAATCAGACGTTAGATTATAAATAATAATCATGAATAAAGTTATAATCGTTCATTATTAATTGCAAGAGTTTAAAAAAAAGTACAGTTCTGTCTCTCTGTTGTATGTATATATCTTGACTGTTTATTTCGAAAATGAGGATAATTTTATAATAAACTCTAGTTTATGATTCATTCAGTTGTCTTTGTCTTGTTCTATTTTATGCCTTTTAATTTAGTTTTAAACGGATTCATTCGACATTTTATCCGCTGGATTTATTAAATATTATTATTCCGTTTTTGACTTGTTCAAGTTGCGTTCTTTTCTTGTGACCTCGTCCAAATCTCGTTCGTCTCTCTTGGGGAAATTCCCGGAGCGTTCACCTGTCGCTTCCATTGCATACAGTTTTACGTACTCTACTCGACGCTGCACTCGACTTCGAAATTCATCTAGTACAAATCATATTCATTAGAATGCTTAGAGCAAGTGGTCAAAGTTAACATTGCAAGGATATATATGCTTTTTATGTATACCGAAAGTGAGATTATTAGAGTCGGAATCTTTTTTCCTCAGGTTGAAAACATCGATTGCCTCTTTCTCTTCAGATTCAAATACGTTCATCATGAACTCTACGAAGTTATCTCGGCTAAGAACGTTTCTATGCCCAGTATACATCTACAAGAATATTTTGTAAACAGTTAATTTTAACCCTACGTTAATTATTTTTTATTCGATCTGTATGACGTGACTTACTTTGAACATGAGGGTCATGAGAAGATCCAGTTTCACATCCGAGTACATGAAACAGACGAGAAGAAGATATGCACGTAGGTCGATAAGTATCTTATCCTTCTGAAAACATTAGCAAAGCAAAAGATAAATTATAATTACAGTTTTGAAATGTTGGATTTTGAGTTTTATTTTTGATTACCTCCTTGAAAAGATTGAATAATTCTTCAATTTGAGGACTTGAGGTGCTTTCACTTTCGATATGAAAAATCTCCTGGAATCGCTTCAGTGAAATCTTCCACTGGAACTCGTGGTTCGATGTACCCTCATAGACTAGAGTCGTTTCCGTAGGAGAATCCCTCAAACTATACAAATATACAAATTGTAATTGACTATAGTCAAAGACTTTTAATGACATTTATAGCTTACTTGAGAGCGCCTTTTATTCTCCAGATCGTCTCCAATTTATTTCGGATCTGAGACTCTGCGATTTTTGCGAGTACCAACCCGTCTTCAAAACTAAAGTCCGATACGGGGATTCCCAAACTCCTAAATAGACAAATACAAATGAAATCAGGCTGTAATTTCAATAAGATGAAGACTAATCTGAACAACTCACTGTGCCATAGTATTTTGAACATTTTGAACATATAATTTGGCATTTTGCTTCTCCTCTTCAGATGGGACATAGACAGGGAGGAATTCGATTTCGATGTAGTTGTGGATTTGTGTCAATGTCAGCCATAGACTCAGATATCTACAAATAACATCACAAAATTATGTACAATTTGGACACGAAGGTGGAGAATTTAGTATTTAGTTTTAATTGCTTACGCAGAAGGACTGTCGAATGTCCATGTGGGGGCATCAAGTCGATTAGGATATCGAATGAGAACGGGTTGGATAGGGACGCCAGGGACGAAAGCGCCGGCTTTGAACTGAACAAGGGCTGATCGATTTGAACAAGTCCCTTCAGGGAAGATTAATACTTGAGGCCAGTCTTCAGTACTTTGGGCTCGCTCTGTGATTAGTCGAACCGATGTTTGGCGACTCTGAGGATCTTCTCTTTTCACGTAGATCGGCTGTGTAAAATCAATTAGCCCTAACGTAAAATAGACATTATTTTTACTTTTGGACTTAGTTTATAATGAATATTAAAAAATATATTATATTCTCACTTCCAAAGAACGGTACGTGTCTCGCCCCTTCTTTAGCGACGACGGAAGGCCCACCGAGCAAAATCACGATGAAGGCATCCAGATATGAGGAATGTGGAGCAACCACCTGGACCAAACGTTACAACCGTATATCAAAATCATGCTGAATAAAAAACAATGCTTAAAATGTGAGTTATTATTACCACAACAGGGGCTTCTTTTGCACTGGCCTGCTTGCCAACCTTCTTAACCCATTGGAAGCCACCGAAAACGAAAAGTCCTCTCATGGCCACATATGCAACGATCCATCTCAGTGCTCTACAAAGAAATCCACGCATAATATTAAATCCAAATATCAAAGATTTAATTATAAAGTGTCAGTACCTTCTCCAGGGGGACAAAGGCTTCTCTGTCAATTGTTCTTGAGTGAGGCCGAAGGTGCCTATTTGGGCCAAACCGCAGGCCATCAAAATACAAAACATGATACCCACAAATCGAATCGGTAGAACCACCACCGTCATTATCACTGACTGCTCAAACAAAAATAAAAAACAATTGTTTATAACCGTAAATATATAAATGATCGCCTAGAAATTAACAATTATATATACCTTAATTTTGTCATAAACCGAGAGATGAAGACGACTGTAGAAAGGATTTAGAGGGGGTTTGATTTTGTTGGCGGGGGTACTGCCCATCTCTGGGCCCGCATATTCTGAGATTTCCTCCAGCGTCTCCTCCCCAGAACTTTTGAATCCAAAGAAACTGGACCAAAATTCCTGATCTAAGGTTACACCCCCTCCAACATCCGAAGAAGCGTCTTCAAACGCCTCGCTCTTTTCCTCCTGTTCTTTGATCTCTGTGATCTCTCTAGCTCGATCTTTCTTCCTCTTGATAAGCAAATTACTTTTTATCTGAGGCTCCAGTCTTCTCCTCACTTCTGCCGCCGCTTTTTTCTGGACCTAGTTACAATTCATATAATATTTAGATTGTTTTGATTTAAACGACGGGAAAAAAGTCTAAGAAAACCGAAATATTGATTTGCTACCTCTTGGAAATGAATTTGCTTGATCTGAGCCTCGGTCTCTTCATCCGCCAACTGATTCCAAAGATTTCTGATAACCTGTGAGCTGGAGCGTCGAATACCTTCGGGAGGAAACTGCGGGAACTGAGTCTTCTCGTAAAAATTCCAGAGAGACGTCTCGAAAGCGTTGAGACGATCGTTAATATTCAGCGAGAAATTGAGGTTCAAGTTGTTCAAGTAATTATTCAGATTTGGTAATGAAGGCAGACTGAAATTATTCTCTCGGTTTAAATTATCTTCCAAGTCGTCTTGTTCTTCTGAAGTGTCGTAGCCCTCTTCGGACTCTGACGGCAGCTCGTAGTCTCCACCAACCGATTTCTCAACCAAAATCTAACCCAACAACAAGCGAAATTGTATAAATAATCTAATTTTATTTTTAATTTTGATAAATAATCCTGAAATAAAATCTCTTACCATTTTTGTAATGTTTTTTTCTTTTTCTCTTCGTTCCTTATAGCGTTTGAAATGTGTCTCTAGGACAACGCGATCCTGAAACAAAATCCTTCTTCAAGGCCTGTTGTGTTTATAGCAGTTTGTAATAATATAATTATTATGTTGAACAATGGATGACGGTGGAGAAATGCATCAATCTTAAATTAACAATGCCTATCTACTCGTATCTAAATACACGCGATAATTCAGATAAAACACTTGAAAATAAAACGCTCACATATGCAACTTATTAGCTGGAATGTACACAAATCTTCTTGTCTAATTAATAACTAGTAACCGACTTTGCATAAGAACTGAAATCCATATCACGGATTATTATTATTATACTAATGTTTGTTTAATTATTCACTATCACTCGTTCCAAGAATTCTCTTAAAAGTTGTTGATTTAAATCGAGTGTTTCTAAATCCACGGCTGGCTAGGAACTATGGGCTGAGAATGTTCTGATCACTTCCTAGGGGGATTTTTGAGGTTTTTTTCATAGTTTTCGGAGAAGTCGGAGGTCGAGTGTGAACCGAATCCGGGTTTTTTGCTCATTCCTTCCCCTAAAGAACGCAAAAAACAGAATTCATAGTCTTTATATAGTAGATTACATCTTCCAGATCATTCTATTATCAAAAATAAATGTAAATGTTACCCGGGTAGAAGAAAATAAACACTAACTGCAATCTGCTTTGTTTTGTTTTTTGGAATGCAGACGCCCAAGGTTAGCTTTCTCTCATTCTAGTCTGTTCCATAATAGTCAAATGTCTGAAAGATTAAAAATTAATTATTGGAATCCCTTTGATTTAGCATAGTAGCAATTTAGCAAACTCCATGCAAAATAATAAAGCCAATCTTGTAAAAACAAAAATAAATGATGACTCATAACCTCATGACATTATCTATACTTCTTATAAGAAGGAAAGTAAATCTTACAAATTTTTCTGTAAATTGTTTAATTGTACCGAGTGTGATTCTAAAATATCGTTAAAAATGTTGCAATACTACGATGTTATTTTTATTGATATTTGTTGAATCTATTGACAATTTGAGTTTGACATAATTAAAGTTCAAATCCTTGTTATATTCTATATACTGAACTTAAACTCATAACAAACAAGGTCTTTGTCCCCAATGAAAGTTATTCACAAATCACAGCTTTGCTAAATATTAAAATGAAATTGAAATGGCTCAAAGTTTTAGAATAAAGTCAGCTTTAACTTACGCGACGTATGTTTTGAGAAGAGGATTGCTACAAACTACGAAGTTGGATGATAAACAATGTTCTTGTACTATGAAATTAGATAATTGTTCTTGTAATAGTAATAGAATTGAGATTACTGGAACAAAAGAATGCGTAATTTGGGAATATTTTAGTATATTATTTTTGTGGTGACTGATTGAACGCGTCCTTGGTTCTTGACACAGAGAAGAATAAATGTATATAAATCTACTACTATTAATATTATTATTATTATTTTAGATATAATGTAAACAAGTGGATATAGTGAGGAGAGATTCGTTTCATGTGCTATCGAGGACAGGGAGAGAGAAACTAAACCATAACTATATACGAAAATAAGTTAATAAACCACTTTCATATATCCATAAGTCCATTATAATTTATAAAAGACTATAATGAGATTTACCTGTGTACACCTTTCTACTACTGTAACTACTCAAATAAATATCCTCTGAAACATGCTCATAATATCATTGACTCCCCTTGGGCATTTATTTCATGACTTACAGTAGACTGTGGTCTGTGATATAAAGGTGTTTTTGAAAGGGTGATCATGATGATTCATAATAAGCGTCCTTCTTATTTTTAACAGACAAATTGTACAACAAAATATTCGTATATGTAAACTTGTCTTCTTGAACTATGTTATGCTATTATTTCAATCACCTTTTTTCATGCAAGTTGGAGGGTCATGGTCACACAAGTTCAATTGCCAAAAATTCCAAATAAAACCAAAAGTCAGAATCAGATTACACTCTTAAAACTGTTAATAAGTCCCCTATAGATTTTGAACTGAGATTTATATATCCAATTGTTATCAATATGCAAAAATAGAGCATAAAAGTATATTTTTTATGTTGGAAGGTTAGAAAGGAAAGAGGATGCTCTCACCCTATTTTTTGCAATACAGAATATGATATGCTAATAATAATAAAAAAAAACATTGTAAGGATTAACCATATTGTTTGTAGCTGATTATACTCTGACTTTAGTTGAATTCTGACTCTGACATGTTGTTGAATGAAATGTTATGCTAAATACCAAATGTCAACTGTGGTTTATTTTATCTCGTTACTTGCTATACATGTGTATATGCTTTTGTTTAAATCACTTGCCAAAATATTTCTGCAATTTTTGCAAAATGTATTTATCATAGACTTTTTAAAATACTTGTGTGCTTTGCATCATTTATAGTGCAATTTTGCACTATATTGTCATAAAATAACCATTCACTGATGCAAATAATCATGGTATAATTTCAATGGCTGGAAGAATAAAATGGCTTCATTATGCTTAACACTGTGCTCATTAAAATTTAATCACTTGGAATTAAATCAATGCTTCTCTATACTCTGATTACTTGTGAACAGAAACACACACGTGTAGGCCTGAGATTTAAACACGTACTGTAAATGTATGAATAATAGATTTACTCATGGCGTGTTTTTTTTACGTCCTTATGAATCAGAGGTTAAAAACTATGAATCCTAAACCACGTCAAGAACAATTTTGAGTCAATTATGAGAAGGATTTTTCCCTTAATTTCTTTTGAAATAAAACTTTCAAGTTCATCATAAACCACACATTTGAAATAATAACAGAGATTAAAACACGGAAAATTGTTCGCTAAAATGAAGGATGTAACAGACGTAAATAAATAAATTTAATTTAAACCAATTCAAAACGCTTATCTCTGCATGGAACTTGAAAGGTTAAATGACTGATTTTGAATGTTTAGAAAATTGATCAAAGTGTTTATTAAATTAAAAAATGTAAAGTAGAATAATTTCAAACCGAACTTTTGCATGAAACCCAGTCATACATATTTAACTTGCAATTAAACAAGTGTAAAGATCTTGTTTTGCAACCTTGAATGTCCTTGAACAGCAAAGCAAATTGCCTTGTTTTCCTTGATCTAGCAAAATCAATCAAGATTTTATAACAAAAGTTGAGTAACTTTGATCCTTTTTTCCATCAAAAATAGTCAAAATTAGTTTAGACGAAATGCCAGAAAAAAATGAAAAATAATAACAAACCGTTTTTATCATTCAAACTTGTTCTTATTCGCTGTAAACGGACTTCTTCTATAATACAATAAAAATAAAACGGAGAAATAAGTATCTAAATCAGTAGAGTGTAGATTTAAATTCGTAATTCAAATCAAGTGTTAATTTTAAATAATAACTTGAAGTATTAAAATAAACATTTAACATTCCACTCTATATTATTTAGAATAGAAATAGAATACATTGAATAATAAGCGTAAGTTTATTCTCACTCATCTTAAATAAGTCCTTGTAATAGCTTCTAATTCTTTCTTTGGTTCACATTTAATTAACTCTTAGACTAAATTATTATTGCTATGAAAAAGATTGCATTACTATCTCTCTGATTAAAGTTTAAAACCTGAGTTTTTAGTTTAAAGCTTAAAGTCTAAATTCAGTTTTTTTCAAATTCTGAAAAGACAGTTTTAAAAAATGTTGACTACTCATTTTTTTTCTTTGTTGGATTCTCTTTGGGATTTTGTTGGACAAGATTAGTTGTTGAGTATTTGGTGAGAGTTCTGAGCTTCTTTAGAAGCAACTTTTCCTTCCCTTTTAACAGTTTCTCCGTTTGTCGCATGTCCGCTTGTTGCGTTTTCAAATGTCTTCGAATCTCTCGCAGTTGTCCAGCTTCCGTTTCAAGTCTCCCCAAATTGTTCTCCTTCAAGTGAACCAAGCTCGTCTCGTTCAGAACTTTCTCCATCACTTTTTTCGTTTCTGAAATCAAAAATAAATTATTCACCGTTAGACTACTTATAGTTAACTTGGGTTTGAGCATTTTTTCTACGAAATCTAGCAAAAAAATCATCGAAATTTTGTCTTTATCGAGTTGTTTTCAAAGTTTCTACAAGGACCGGTTTGATGTGTAAAAAAAATACAATCCTATTTTTTGAATGATTTTGAGAATATTTTTGAAAATATGTATGGATGATTACTTAGCCATTGGGCAGTAGACGCTTTTAAGATGACATCCACTTCTGACCAATTATAGTGTGGTTTATGGGACGGAGGTTCACCGGATAGTTCATCTTTCACTCTCGACATTGAGGATTCCAAGGCTAATGAAGTGCAGGGCTCAGCAGCATCCTCTTCATCTGTAGTTACTGTACGGATTGTTGAATTGCTACTTCGTCTTCTAGCTACCACCTGCATGATCCATATTTTAATTAAATTAATTACAAATTGAATAAATTAATAGATGTAATGTAAAAGTAAATGGCATACCGGAATCCGCAAAATCGGCTCATTTCCACAAAGAATAGCAGTAGAAGAGGCAATCACGCACCCGATATTTGCAGACGGAACGTTAAGTTCAGACTCGTCTATAAAACCATATTAGAAAATAAAATTACATTAAAGAACCATTGACGTTTAATTAAATAGAATTTTTTAAATAAAATTATTTACCCTCTTGAGTTGCATTTAACAGCTTGTCTTCCTCTAGCTGTCTGGACTGGGCGGTTAGGACATAACTTGGAATGTACTTTGGGTAGTTTATACAAACTCCCTTTTTAATTCCGGTAGTAGATTCTTCTGACTTTGAATTAGTACTAAGTACTTTGTTAGTTTGATTCGCTTCCTCTACAGTTGTGAGCAGATCTGAAGAATTCCTTCGTGGACTTTCACTCATCTCCAGTTCAGCCGGAACTGTCAAACTAAATATATATAAAAAACGTTTGATTCGATTTTTTCCAACTTATGTATTTAACATAGTTTATTTAGATATTATTTACGTGAGGGAGGGTAGACACTCAGAGTTGGCATGTAGTCGTCCCGTTCTTGTGGGAAGACAAAGAAGTTTGGAAACGTGGTCATAAGTATCCCAAGATCGTTTAACACCACGAAGTTTTTCATCTCGTTTTTCTCGCATCAATCTTTCAGTGAGAACCAATCTCCATTCTACCTCTCGTCCTATTCAAATAAATCATATTAAAACCCAATCCATATATAAATAAATTAAAAATGGCTTACTTGATTTCTCATTTTTTGAGGAGGGTTTGAGTCCAAGATTCTGCAAGAAGCCTGCTTTTCTAGGCTCAGGACTCCCTTGACCAAGTGAGGGGTCATTGAATGCAACTTCCATAAGCTGTTCTTCTAATTCCTCGTCTAGCTTGGGTATATCTGGGGACTTGACTCTCATTCGAAGGGGTGGCAGTGTGTACTTTAAACTCCGACCGGCTAGTGTCTCCAGTTCTATTTCTGTACACATAAAAAATCCATTGAGTTAGCTTTAATCAGAAATAAAGGTAGTGATAATGAGGACTAACCGATTTTTTTCTCCGGGGTGATTAATCCCAAATTGCTAAGAAAGCTGAGTTGCTTATTTAGTTTTTGTTTCCTCGTTCGTTCCATCTCTTTGCCTTCATTGACGTAGTTCTGTATCGTTTTTCTCACATAGTCTTGTGGTTCTATTCGTAAATCCCCTACTCTCACCATATTATGAATAAACGTCTCTTGGCTCTGTTCTGGCGACGAAACACATTTTTCTTCTTTTTCTACCGGTTTATCTTCAGTAGATACACTTTGATCCGTTTCCACTCCTTCTGCTTCTGGTTTCTCATTTTCTTTGGGAGAGACTTGATCAGTTTCGACTACTTCTTTAGGTGAACATGCAACTTCCTCGTCAACTTCTTGAAGTTCATCATGTGCTTCTGCTATTTCTTCCAGCTCTTCTTTCTCCTTATCAGGAGAAGTAGAGGAGACGATGACAGATGTCCGGCTTTTCGTGGAACTTTCTTGACTCTCTTCTTCTTCTTGACTCTTTTGTTCAGTTTGTTCTTCTTCTTTGTGAGGAGGACGAGTCGTCGGAACGGACTCACTTTTAGATAAATAAGCGATAGAGAACTTTGAAGAAGATGAGGAGGAAGTTGGACAAGATGCAGTTCGAACTCTCTGTATTGAACAGGAAGAGGAAGAAGTGGTTAAATCCATAGCACTATTATTATTAGTATTACAATTGGAACTGTCAGTTGCTATAGGTGGTTGTGCTTTTGAAACACTAAAATCCATTGGAACCGTGTCTGACAACACTGCACTATTCAACGAGAACTTTCTTTTCCTATCCAACTTTCGACTGCTTTCCTCAGCAGTTGTAGTAGTTGGAGGTGGTGCAGAATTCTCCTGAAGATTTTCAGTTGATGAAGATTGTTGTTGTGATGGGGGCTGCCAGTATCGTTTCTTTGGTAAAAGCACATCTGTCCTTTTAGTCTTTGAAGAGGAAGAGCTTGATGATGATTCACTTTTTGACGAGAATGAACTTCGTCGTTTTGAAATGGAAGGTGGAGGCAAGTGCTTCTTAGATTTTGATGATTGAGGTAAGCCTTCATTGCGCTCTGCAGAAGAAAAGTGTCTCTTGGTGGACTTTGAAGACTGAGATCGCTCAGGTGAGCTGCTGTCGTGTCCTCCCCTCGAAGGAGATTTCTTCTCATTACTATTACTACTTTCTTCATGATGAGATTTTTTAAAAGCATTTCTAGAACCCCCAGATTTTTCTCTTTCTATTCCGGTGGGAAAACTTTGCTCTCTTTGTGAGGGTTCTGTTTGATCTGTGTCACTTGTTGACACCGATCTTCTAGAGGATAAATGTATGGACTGTTGTTCCTCAACTTCTTGAAACGATTGGTTTTGTTGTTGTTGCTGATGTAATGAATGAAGATTGTGAGTTGTTGAGGAAGCAGAATGTGAATGACCCAAATGCATTTGAATTGAAGGAGGAGACGGTGTTCTACCTGACGAGAGTTGTAGAGGAGGCAAGAAACTTCCAGTAGCTGTAGGACCATACAACCCTCCTCCAGAGGAACCATAGTACGCCTCACTTAATCTGTATTTAAATCAATAGAATTTACTTTATAACAGCTTGTTCAATTGATAATACTTTAAATAAGAGTGTGGATACATACCTTCGATTTTGCATTGAATTAATGTAAGACTGATAGCGAAGAAGTTCAGGGGAAGCTGGAGGGAGCCAAGGCCAAGTAGGAGGATTTGGAAGCGACTCAGACCCATAATGACCAAAAGGATTCAGCTGCTCTGGACCAGAATGCCCATCTCGACTTGACATTCCTCCTGGCCAAGGGAATGGACTTGGATAAGACCCAGAGGGAGAGAAGAGAGGTGTTTGTTGGAATAATTGTTGTGTAGCTGCACTACCACTACTACTACTATTGTGACTGTGACCTCCATGAGCGGAAGGTGGTTGCTGTGTCACTGTCATACTCTCATACTTTTGATGCTGCTGATTCTGATGTGATGATGATCCAATAGTTGTTGGGTACATTGAAGACATTGAATTCTGTTGACATAAAAATTAATAAATAAAATATTTGCTTGTTGGATAACGCTTTTTTGAAACTGGTTAGATTGACATACCTTGCGAACATTTGTTGTGGTATTTTGTGTGCTCATAGGGGCGACAGTAACTACAGGGGGCTGTGGCGTGTGGGCTCCTCCAGCGAGGTCTAACCCTGGGGATGACATCGACCCTATCGAAGACTTCCTTTCTCTTCCTCCTAAATGTGCATCTTGTCCATGATGGTGATGTTGCCTTCCTCCGGAAGAAGAATGAGATGAGGAAGTAGTCGAGTGGCTGCCTCCAGAAATTTTATGTTTGTTTGATTTGACGGGAGGGATTGCCTCTGGAAGTGCCGTCGGTTCGTTTGTCCTGGGAGGGACCAAAGGGTCTGTGGGAGGACATCGTGGCAGCTACAAGGGAAAAATGAACGTGAGCATATAGAGAAATTGATATAAAAGTGTATTTTAAATAAAAATGTGTACTTGAGTTTCTCCTGAAGGAAGCCTGGCAACAGTTGCTTCGACACTATCTTCTGGAGGTGGAGGTCGGGCCATCCAATTAAAATGTCGTTTATGAATAGGAAGTCCCCATCGATCATATTCAGCACTTTGAGCCCAAAGTGTTTCGGAGCAATCTAGACAGACCACGGCTAGTGGATTATTTCCCAAAGTGATGCTGCTTGGCTGTCTATTCTTCACTAGAAATGGAAATTCCTATAAGGAAGAACAAAAAATATTGTAGACTGTTTTAGATTTGTAGAACATGCCTCCATAAAATGACAAGTTACTTGAAAAGGAAGAGCTCGGACACGCTTTCGATAAGTCTCTACGGCACAAACAGCACAAATGAATTTGTGTACATTGTACTTCCTTTGTGAAACAGAATCACCCCGAGCCTCGTAGTTGTTCCTACAATTTTTTTTTTTTATTGTTGAAACTTATCAGCGTGCACTTGCCGAAATTGATTATTATAGATTATTACCATTGCGCTTCGAGTAGAGCATGACAGAATGCACAGAGATAGACAGATCCATCCTCCATTACAACGGAGGAAGGTGGGGGGCTCATTTCCGATAAGAACGGAAAGAATGGCTCCATTTGGTGTCCGTGATGACTGTGATGAGGTCGACTTGCCACTCGTTGAGCCCATTCCTAAAAAAAAAATTACAAATTCGATTATAAATTAAGACATTGATATTATATGCCTTTAATTATTTGTACTTACTTTTGAAGAGGGCATGCCACAAGCGTAACATGTTACGGTAAAGGTCTCTCCCCCCGTCGGTCCAACTCCAACTTTACACACTCCAGACAAATTCATTTTTTAATATATTCTTTCGACTAAAATCTCAAAGGTAGAAGGTCACAGAAGTTCAAAGGAACTTTTACATTAAAAACTAAACTTTAAATATTTAAATGATATCGATTATTTCGTAGCTTTGTGAAGAAGAGGAATTTCAGGTCATTGGCTGACTATTTTTCGTCGAACTCGTGGGTGATAGAATCGACGGCCTTGTTCCTTTATCTTTACTGCCGTCATTTTAAAAATAATTATCACTCACTCTTCGACAGTTAATCTCTAATTAGGACCTTAGCCTTCACCTTAAAATTATAAATTTTAAAGTATATTAATTAATGTAGTGCCGCTACTCCAAAACGCACCAAATCTTCTTATTGGGTTCCCTCACGAACTGTGAACTGGTCCATGGTTGGGCTATTAGATAAAAATAATCGCAAATTAGTTTGGAATTGATAGAACATTAAGTTAATTAGAGTACACGTCCTAAAAAACATACATGATTCTGATTGGAGGTTAAAAAAAACTAAATTGTATTTAAACGTGTTATTGATATAATAATAATGTTGGCTGATAAATGTATAGAGTTCATATAGGTGGGTTGGTCAAATCTGGGGAAGACCAGTTAGAGTTGGAATTTATGTCCACCTCCTCCTTATCTCTCATATTATAACAACTATTAGATCCGTTCTATAATAATACGATTCATTCATTAAATTAATAAAATGACATCATCCCAGCCTATGACCTCTCACCCTTACATCCCTCTGTTACAAACTCTAATATATAAGAAAAGTACAAAGTCTCATCTGAACTCATCTCAATCTTAATATAATATTTTATCCTATTTAATTCCAAGTCTGAATAGGAAAAAGTACTTACCTTGTAGATTTAAATATCTTGAGGAATAAAATGCTTTCTCTCCGGTGTGGTCTGTACGCCTTTCACTCCACACACTGAACTCCCACATCTAACAAGAGAAGACTTGACAAAAAACACTTTCACCAAATCATAATACATACTAGCAGTTAGCACTTCGCATGATTTCTTTTAAGCAAACTTAACAAAGTAAAATCAATATAGATAAATGTACATATAATTTAGAATCAAACCAGACTTGGTAAAAGTCGGTTACCAAACCTGCCATGTGAATTCAAACAAGCATACTTTTTCTTAAAATAAAAATTCATAGTAAATTGGCCATGCAAAAATCTGCATAACGAATCGTTTTGCATTCATGTATTTTCCTAGATTAAATTGATTGATGCGTGTCTGCTGGATTTACTTTTTTTTATATACTTATTTGTATTCTGATATAGAGAGATAATTGAGGTAAAAATAGAAGATATAGATGTATAGGCTAGGTGTTAAAAAAGCGTTGAAAGGTGTTGGGCAATTGATCACGAGATATATTTAATTAATTCAATGGAAAAGCACCGAGATTTCTACACAACCTCCAAACTAAATTATCCCCGTGGGACACTCTCAACCTATTTTCGTACTCTCTTACCTCAATTAAACAATTCCTCTTGAAACTATAAATAACTCTATACAAATACAATGACAATACACAATTTGATCGTGAATGTCCATAGATTTTTTTAAAACCGTACATGTACATTTTAGCTAATCCAAATGTTAATTCCAGAGGAATTTCATTCTATAAATACATACATGAAAAGTATTGCAATTTTGTAGCCTTGGCCTTTCTTTCCACTCTGTTTTAGAGAAATCAATACTCAATCATCATATATTCTTGTATGAAATGTAGAGTAAAAGTGTGTATCGTTGGTTAGAGTATGACGTGAGAAACCGCTCGGAACTGGTTAAAACTAACAACTTATCCGAGTACCAATCATCACAATAAATAAACACACACGCTTTTTTTCTACCTATCTCAAAGGAAAATGTAAACCACGCTTTGAACATGAATGCAACAACAAGTATTAAAATTGTATTCAATCTTTGACCATGTTAAATAGCTGCCTATCTATTTTTCTATGCATTAGACAGACAGACAGACAGCAAGCAACCAATTACTTGAACTCGTAGAGTGCATGAATAATACACTCATTATATTATTATGTGAGATATCATTTATGCGTAAAAACAGCCTTGGTGGATATATCTATTTGTCAGATTAACACCTATAGACATTAAATAATCCTTTTTTCTTATTTTTTTTAGCAAATCAATGCTTTTCAACTTCTAAGCTTTTAATATCACATTAACTTTCTCTTAGAAGACTGTTCAAGATATTGTTTGTTTGAGATATTTTTAAAGGAGTTTTTTAAAATTCATATTAATCGATAAGAGAGAAAGTTAACTTAGAGGAGGGTAGTCTCCAATCGGCAAATTATTATTACTAGGCTGTGACTGCCATGCAGATGTCGAAGGTCCAGTCAAAGCTACCATTCCAGACCCAGAACTAGAGAAAAAATATTCAATTAAAATCCTTTACTACGACTACGAACATAATTTTTAAAATCTTACGGAGCTGAAAGCTGCATAATTTTTCCATTCGCTGGTCTCATGATTTGACTCTTTGAATTCTGAAAAACAGCCACATCATCGAAAGCATTCTTCCGCTCTGATTTCACATTGGGACGAAACACGGCATCAATTAAACTCACAGACGGACAGTAGCTCTTAAATAATATACAAAAATAGTTTTAAAATTGAGCTGACAATAATCTTATAGAAGAGAAAAGTGCATACTTTCTCTTTGGAAGCTGTAATGATAACATTTCTGTTCGGCTCCTCGTCAAAGGATTCTGATAGACATCCAAAATGATCAGAATATTCATGCACTAAATGCCTCTTGTCTCGATTCATTGATTCAAATCCGTATGTTTCGTTTTTTCTTTTGGACTGAAATGAAAAAATACATTATTTATTATCATTATTTAATTAGTAATATTAATTAAGAGGTTTACTTACTTTTCGGGCTTTAAGAACTAAACTGGTCAACCGTTGATGAACCATCTCAACAAATTGAGGATTTTTCTTGGCAAAACTGACGAGGAAATCGGTGTAATTTGGAGTGCCAAAGGTTGAACAAACATCCGGGTCTTCTAATTGTAGAGCCTCAACCATCTTACGATTTCTTTCTATTCTTGCACATTCTTTGTCACAATCCAATCTGCAAACAAAATATATAAAATGAACCATTGACATTTTAGATGTAAGCTGAATTCGTTAAAACAGATTTGATTACACAACTTACATGTTGGTTTTGGGTGTTTTGTTCTTTACTGAAATGAGAACTCCATTCTCATCTTTTTTTGGCTCTTCTTGCTGATCAGTGGCATTTTTATCTTCAGCCAAGCGTTTGAGCTCCAGATTTGACAAATAGACAACGAGTCTGTCGTATTCCTTCTCTCGCTTCCAACAAATCATCGTCTCTTTCTTTCGTCCACAGTCACAGGTCACTTCTGTGCTCACTTTGCACTTGGTTTCAGGGCAAGGTCCTTGGTGACAATTTGAACCACAGCCGAGATGACCACAGTCTTTTCTCCTAATTTCACATCCTAAAGTACAAATCTCTCCTTCTTTATGACAATCCCCTGGGTGACAGAATCGAGGGCATTTGTGTTGACCACAAGGCAGTGATTTATTACAAGGCTGCCCGCAAGAAACTTGCTTGATATGACACTGCACGTTTTTTCTCAACTAAATAAAAAATAAAAACGTAAAATATTATTCAATTAATATATTAAGTTAGTTATTATTACAGCTTACGTCATGATTTCCATTACACCATTTCGGCATTAAAACAGTACAGGGTGGACTGTAAAGAGCAAATAGTTGATTAAATGAAGCGAATCTTTTATATACATAACTTGCATTGTTTATTATACCAAGTTGGATCGGAATGACAAGTGTGGAGAACAGGATGCTCGCAGTCATGAGTTCTTGGACAAGGCTGTAATTAAAGAACATGAACAATTATATAAAACGTTCAAAATGAACATATTTTGAAATATAAAATCTTACCTGGTGACACATGGGAGGTTTAGTTCCACAAGACACTGGAGGATAGATCACAGTAGCTCCACATTCGCAAGCCAATTCTTCAAAACCTTTTTTTTATTATAAAAAAAAAACAATTTAAAAATCAAAATATAAATTAAGAGAGTTAAATTAGAGATAGAAATCCGAGTTCAACTTACTGACTGAACGACAAGGAGGGCAATGCCCATTGTGACACAAAAGAGTGCAATTATGATTATTACAACGAAGAGCCCGACCACAAACAATTGGACAGATATGATCGTGGTCTATACAACACTTCATATTACATTTATGTCGACCACAGTTTCGTTTCTGCAATAATTAAGATACACTTTTAAAATATGTAAAACCAGACAAAAATTAAATTAAGGAGTAAATAAATACCTTTGTGCATTTCTTTTCGCAAAGGACATCATCTGCAACCTTGAAATCTATACAAGGAATCTCAAATGTTTTATTTCCACATCGACATTTGATCGGAGTAGTTAGTGGGCATGTTGGGCATTCAGGTTCTATGTGACAATCTACTTGACACAAATGTCTTTGTCCTGGCTCTCCACAAACTAGAATTTTTCTACACGATTTCCCACAAGTTGGAATCGGATCAAGACCTAGATTTTTAAAACCACGTGATCAGATTTTTTAAACCAGAACTATGAAAAACTTTCGATCGAAAAATAAAATAAACTCACAGGAAGTTCTAATAGGGATCCTGTTCTTCTTGCACACTTCAGAAATGGGAGTTTGGCCACAAGGGCAACTGAGTACAGCTTCAGGTGACATTTTGCACGGCTTACAACCCCCCGGGTGACATAAGTCTAAACAAAAATGTTTCTTGCAATTCAGATTCTTCTTACATGCGTTTTTGCAAGAGTATGAACTAAGGAGAGCCGTCTCTTCCGTGCAAATCACTTCTTTCTGATCCGAGCCGCAGTAACAATCTGCACAAATCATCAAATAAAAATTAATCTGACTGTTACATATATTATACTCATACTAACGAAGGAGACGCGCACCTAGTTTAATAATAAATGAGCAAGGATCACAAGATCCGCCATGACATTGACGACTGCACTTGTGAAGTAAACAGTTGAGCAATTTATCACAAGTTCCTCCGCAAGTCATCACAGCTTTGGATTTGCATTTCACTTGAGCATTCGTTTTCCCACAACAACAATTCCTTAAAATAAAAAACACCGATTTAAACAAGATGGCTTTGTTAAACAAAACAAATGGGATTTGGTTAGGTTACCTGGTAAGGACAGATTCACAGGGTGGACAAGGGCCAGGGTGGCACTGAATTATACAAGAGTGAATACATTCTATTCCACCGATGGAATCTCGTCCACAAGTCTGACCGCAAGAATGTGGTACATCCGTACGAGTTCCTTGAGGATTTTTCATCGCTCCACAGAAGCACATGTAGTCTACAGGAATCACTTCATTGTACGTTTGGCAGCCTGGACATCGCCATCCAACATCTGCAACAATACAATTAAATAAAATCATTAATTGTCTTATGTCATAATTGTCTTATGGAAAAATAAGTTGGAATAGTCCTTACCGTCTGCAGAAGAGTTGGCCCATTTTCGCAGGCAATTGAGATGGAAAACATTGAAGCATTTTTGACACGACCAAATCGGTTGAGTTCTCCGAACCTTTTCAACACAAATCATGCAGTCATAGGCGTTTCTTGTGAGCTGATCTGTCAAAGTTTCTCTTTGATTCCGAGCATCCGGTCGCCTCTTTTTCTCCAACATTTCTTCCTTCCATTTGGCTTGACTTCGGTCAAAAAAGTAGTTGCTCTTTTCCTCTCCTTCTCCTCTGGAGTGTTGCTCAGTCTTTTCTTTAGAAGAAGATTCCAACCCCAATTCGAGCTCACTTTCCTTGAAATGTCTGTGTCGTCCTAAACTCTCTTCATTTGTCTTTGGAGTCCCCCTTGGGTCATATTCTTCTGAGGATCTCCAATTATTATTATTAGCTCTATTGAACGTGGAAGATGGTCGATCTCTATAATCTCTGCTATTCCGGGATCCTCCTACAGTATTTTTCCTTTCATTTTGCCCCCCTTCTGCGGCTCCCGTCTCAGTATCCCAATCTTCTTCAGTTTGAGGCTCAGTTTGATTTGTTGGAGGAAACCGCTGGCGCTTATCAAATCCTGCCGTCTTTGCTCTCTGGCTTTGTTGCTGTCCTTGGAAGTGTGGATAATATTGCTGTTGTTGCCTGGATTGTCCAGCAAAGGAAGCCCCACGGGAGTTGGATTTTGAAGGCCATTGTTGGTCATAATTTGATCTTGAACTGTGAGGGCTCGAGACCTGGGCTTGTTGACTTGTGCTTAACTCCTTAGTAGTAGTAGTATTAGTAGGAGCATTGAATTGTCTTGGTTGGAAAGAAGGTGCTTCTGGATTCAAATCTCTGCTGTATGCTCCCATCAAGCTGGTAGTAATGATGCCCCCTACACCGTTTCTCTGGTCCGTAGCTCTATTATTCTGATGAGCTCGTCCACGCTGTTGTCCAACAAAGTCGACCTATGAAGTCAATATATTTATTAATTAAATAATATTTGGCTTAAAATGAATAATAATTTGAATAAGGTGATAATTTGAGTGCGAACATACCCCACGGGTTTTTTTTCCTTTTGCCTCTTGACCCCTGCTGGGATGTGAGTGCTGGGAATAAGGCCCATTTGTCGAACGTGCTCCTCTGCTAGACCGGTGATGATTTCCACCTCGTGACCCCAAAGCGCCTGTTCCTGTGTCTAATACGGCGGAAGGCTGCGGTTCAGAAAGATCAGGGATATAAGTCCCATTCTCGAAAGACATTGAAGCCCTACTGACTCCCACCAACACGAAGAGACACGTCCCTGCAAATAATCATACAAGAATTGCACATTAGTATTTACAAAAATTGAGATCAATTCAAATTAATCCCATAAAATCTGTTAAGTTTCAAGCTTGAAATTAAAAAAATGATGTAATGACGTTAAACGTTTTAAGCTGTTACCTACCTGTCGTCCCTGTGTCGAGTGGCTTCTTGTAAACGGGATGAAACTGCTCTAACCTTTGACCTTTATCTGTTACAAGTTTTTAATCAACAATATCCGAAATGATTTCAGTGAATTTTTAAAGATTTTAAAAACCGTCTGTTGGCTGCTGCACTACTTTCAGATTTGAATAATTTTATTCCCTGTCTTTTGGTTTGGGGTGAAAAAAGACAAAGCTTAATGCTATTTTTGTATAGTTTGATATTTTTCATGAATAATTTAAAATTTGAAAAATTATCTTAGATTGTTAGATCATAATGTTTCAAATTTTCAATTCATTATTTTGCATTTTGCATATTTTATGCCAACAAAGAAACATTGAGGATTTTTATCTACATGCATTGCATTTCTTACAAATAAATTGCGACATGTAAAATATAATCATATCAGGAAATGATTCATAAAATTGTTTCGGAATGTGTTTTTAAAAATTTAAACTTTAATCCTAAAATCCCAATCATCAGTTAAGGCTAGAAGGTTATATTTAAGCTCACTTTAACTTTTCACCTATGAATTTATTTTTATAAATATCTTCTATGACTTGTACAGCTATAAAAAACTTTTCTAATCCTCTTCAGGACATTTAAGGGATATTCATTCATGAACAAAAAACCTTATGAAAATAGTCGGGAATTCCAAGTAAAGAAAGGTTGATTTTTGGTCAAAGTCCCTTTGTTTATTCTGATACAATTTTTCATAAGTAAAAAGGTTGGGGTTTGAGTACATAAAAACTACTAAACTTTGCTAATCTTAGCTTGTTGTCCCTTAACAGAAAAAAATAACTTCTTAAAGGTATTTTCTTTGGGATTTCCAGGAAAAAAATGTAAATTTGGTTGGAAATTCCAAACAGAGAAATACAGACATATATAAAGCACGGATTTGAATAATCTTATAAACATATGCAAAGTTTTTGGATGGTTGAATAGAATCCAAGAAACAACTATAAATTGAACTCAGTTTCACTCCATCGTTTGAGAAGAGACAATATCTAATCATTATTTTGAAATAATTGACTAATCAAAGCAACTTAACTTTCGAAATGAATCCCAAATCAAACATCCAGGTAAAGTCTTGTTATTAATTTACATTTAGGTAATTGTGATTAACTTGTATTAATAACATTTATTTATTGCAGATGATTGTGTGCCTGTTTGCGATGGCGTTGATTTCTGTGGTGCTCAGCGTCCCTCTGGAAGGCCCTGCCGCTGCAGCCTCTCCTCAAGAAGTAGTTGAAGCGTCCCCAGAACTTGAAGCCGCTCCAGAGGCCGTAATTGCGAGTCCTGTTGTGAGTCCAGCTGCACCAATAGTAGCACCAGTGGCACCAGCTGTAGCCCCTTCGGGTCAAGGGTCAGATGTCGGTGGCACTGGAACGATCACCGAACACAAGAATCCTGATGGATCTGTGGTGACCATAACTCGGTTCAATGGCCAAATTCCTCCTCATCTCTTCCCAAATAATCAATTCGGTAATTTTACGATAACACATTATCAATTCATGCATTCATCGTACATTTTTAAATAAGTGCATTCAAGAGATTACGAAGAAGATTTTAATTCACTCTAAATTTGCATGAGATTTAGAGTCACAATTTCGAGAGTTTTCGTTTGACTCCTATTATAATGTCCAGTAAAGTTTGTTGAGAACATTCATGCATAAGGCTGTGTCTTTGATTTAAATGTGTATTTGAGGGGCTTAGACCTTTTGAGATTTTTATTTACATGAATTTAAATGTTTTTAACAGGAGGTGGTTTCGGTGCTCCATTCTATGGACCTTCTCCATTCTACTATGGTCCCTGGGGTCCAAATCCAGCCAACTATCAACGCTCCCACTAATCTACATATTCAGGCATTTTCATAATCATTTCAATCTTTGTCATTTGAATAAGACTTTTTGGTGCTATCCATACAAGCTATAATAATCCCTTAAAGGATTCTAGCCATTTTAATTTCTTAACTTGTATGTTTATGAGATTGAATAATAAACTCAAGAATTGACTTAATATACAAATCACAGTCTCTGAGATTCATTTCCATAACCGACAGTCAAGAGTTTCGAGTAGAAGACTACAAGCATTTTTTTAAAAAGATAGGAATCGCTCACTTCTAATTTGTCCTTCAACTGATCATCAGACAAAAATACTTACACACAGGATTTCATTAAACCAGAAGAGCATTATCATGTCGAAGACCATCAGAATCCTTACAGTAAGTCCACTCATAAAAAAAGCTAGAAATCCGATCATGTCCTAAAACCGAATTGATTTTTGAAAACATTTTACAGACCGGGCTGGTGGTTATTTGTTTTGTGCTGATGCTCTCACAAGGGTCAACAGGTCAGACGAAGAACCAGAAGAATGGCAAGGGGAAAGGAAAGACGGGTGGGGGCAATGAGATAAACACAGGAGAGACGGATGATAAGACTGCAAAGGCTAATTCTAATCCACAAGACTTTGTGTCTCGATTCGGAGTGCGACCTCGTCATTCGGAACGCTTCACTTTCTCTTTGGTTCCTAAGGAATACTGGAAATTGCATACGAAGCCGTTTGTGCCTGATGTTGAACCTGACCTTTATGCTGATCGCGTTGTCTAAAATATTTTCAAAAGCCCAACGCTCAACATTTCTCATGCTTTACTTTTTACAAGTTTCTTACAACCAGTCTCATGATTTCTTCAATAATAATAATAATCCATACCAAAAATCCACGTTTTAAAATAAAACCATGAGCTGCTTTTAATTTTGAAGAATATTTCCGTGCCTTTCCTCTGCATTTATTTCACATCTAATAACAGATTAGCTTAGATTCTCTCGGAGTACAATAACGGTAGAAAGTAATTAGGACAATCATAATCCTAAAATCCTAATGATCTCAGGTGGTGATTAGTGTGATTCATCCCATAAAATGTGATTTGTTAATGAGACTTTTCCTAAATCCATCATACTCTACAGTCGCTGTTTTCCTGCTGGACGACGAGTAGCATTATTATTATTAAATAAGCCAAATAACTGCAGAGATCACCAAAGACATACCTAATAACATGGAGCTGGCAAATCTGTCTTCAGAAATCGACACTTCTATTCAAGACTATCTCAAAAAAACATTTTCTCTGTAGAAATCTTACACGTAGTGTATAATTATTCATATATGTTAAAATGTGATTTGTTAATGAGACTTTTCCTAAATCCATCATACTCTACAGTCGCTGTTTTCCTGCTGGACGACGAGTAGCATTATTATTATTTTTCATCAAAACAGAATGAAGGTAACATAAAGTTAAATTTTTCTATTTCTGTGCATATCTCATCAATTTATTTCTCTACTAATTTTTTAAAGAATAAACTGGAGACATTTATTTGCATCTGCTACAGTTTTGGCATCATCTTGGTTGTAAAAGCTGGAGGAGAGAATAATAACAAGACGCTTGGAGGAACAAAACAAAGCGTCGTATACTCATACTCAAGTGTATTAAAAGATTTAAATATTATTTCTTTGGTCTAATTTGGGTATTAAAATGTTCTATCTACTACATAGGTGAGTAGCGAGGGTGATGGAAATGACACTCTGTCTCTTCTCACAATTGCTCGAGCCTCTGACGGTAAATATCACTATGTTCAAACGGAGGGTGGACAGACGAAGAAAGGACTTTGGTTAAAACCACTCCCAGAGACGCCAGACATTAGCCAAATAACTGCAGAGATCACCAAAGACATACCTAATAACATGGAGCTGGCAAATCTGTCTTCAGAAATCGACACTTCTATTCAAGACTATCTCAAAAAAACATTTTCTCTGTAGAAATCTTACACGTAGTGTATAATTATTCATATATGTTAATACTAGAATTAGGTACATAAATTTAATAATGGCTAGATGACCAAAAAGAAAGACGAAAGCAAACAATTCCCTTGTACTTTCAGTGTGGAATGCTTCATGTCTACACAGTTTTATTTGTAAATATTGTGAATATTTGAACATTATCAACTACATCCGTCTAAATATAATATTGAAAGATTTCGATAACACCGCTACCCACGTACATAAAATGCTCTTTTTTATCATCAGCACATACCGATGGCTGACAATCTACCATATAATACTATAATATACTACTATTCTATATAATTGCTAATTACGTTGACCTTTGACATCACGACAGGGGACTTTACCACTTAAGATTCACGATGATGCGTATCAGACTCGGTTAAACGACTCCAGTCTAATTCAAAGAAATCCTTCAGGACTTGTTGGATAGGACGAGATATTTTGCTGGATTTTTTTGTCAACTTTTCATCTCTTATAGTGGCGGCTTTCATATCCTGGAGCAATTTCCACTGACTTAGAATTAAATTGTATTCTGATAATTTTGTGAGATTCCCCTCCATCCCGTACACTTGAAGTAGTCCTCTGTAATCATACTCCAGACCTGTGTATGCCTCTCCAAATAACGCAAGACCGATTTTTATAGAACGGAGATGAAGCTGCTCAGCCTTGTCGAATCGATGCATATCGTAGTTGTAGAGACTAGCCAAATGTCCCACGGAGAGTGCCACTTCGTAGTCATACATCCCAAACTGCTTCTCTTTTATTGAGATTGCCTTCAAGTGCATGTACTCTGCATCCTACAACAACAAAAACAATAATTTACTAACTGCTCTTCTTACTTCAATTCATACTGACTTCTA
>JAQGBQ010000287.1:0-26735 GCA_034698485.1 Vertagopus arboreus | reverse complement strand
TTTTCTAGCGTAACTTGGAACAAATTTCCTAAGATTCAGATTTCGAAAGGCCCAACGGGCCGGACTTAAAGCTAGTGATTTAAAATTTTGGAAATATGGGCATTTGAAGAGGGCTATATTTTTAAGTGGTAGTGTTGCTCTACAAAATGTAGAACTACCGGAAATGCCAAAATGGGTTGCAATTAAGGCCTTAAAACCTAACCACTAAAAATACTATGATGATTTTTACAAAAATATTGAGAAAAGGGTCGAACTTAAAGAATTTCACCAGGCCGTGAAAATCCTAGTTTAGGCCCTGTGTCAATACCAGTCCAAAAATCCGTTTTTTTGAAAATATTGGATTTGTGAAAGGCTGGCACAGATTAGACTTTAGCTTAAAAGAAAGCATTCAATAAACTACATACTGTAAAAAAAATTGAAAAATCGGTTCTAAAGAATTTTGAAAATCATCCCTTGTCAAGTTTTTGTTGAGACTGGTATTTCCATGCCTCGGACTGGATTTTAATTTAAAGTTTGGACAAAGATTCGTAAATAATTTTGTCAAAGCCAAATTTCTGTTTTTTATGGGTCATACGCTATCACCAAGTCAAAGTTCAAAAATTCATTTTCTTAATTTTTTATTTGATATTACAAGGTCATACAACTACACTAAAAAAATTAAATCTTCTAGGCCTTTTCTTTTTAGATTTTTCTAAATTAAGTTATGGATTACATACAGATAGAGCTTTAACCACTACGGGTAAATCCCTCGAACTAATTTAATTTATCCAATGCAATGCCTTGATATTACGCAGTTTAAGACGAAATCGGTTCCGTGTGACGGACAGACAGACAGAAATTCCAATCTTATAAATTCGGGTTAAAATGCGTCTGTTAAATTGCGACATTAGACTTTCAAACTTGTTTATGTTTTGGTTTCAGAGAAAGCATTTAGCATTGCATCTCCAATGAATGAAGTTAAGACTGCAGCCACACCATTCAAATCACATCAGCAAGGCTTTGCTTATGTTCTGTGTATGAAATTGAAATCAAAAGGGTTGTTATGTAATAGTAAAACTAGCTTCACAAGCTAGAAGCGGAATATAAAAAACAGCCGGTATTTGGTATATATCAAGCCGGAATATTTTTTATATGATATTTAGAAGCCTGGGGGCAATCACACTGCTTAGCCGTTCCGTTCGTCAGTTGACTCGGGAGTGGCTCTGTTTCACATCCTTTCATTCTTCCATTGTTATGGCCAACAAATCCAGGCACCATTCCAGGAACCCAACTACAAACCAATAATAATATATAAAAAAAAGTATAACATTGGCCATAGTGAGTTGTTTTGTTGGTCCTCATCATCATCATAGATTTACTAACCCTATTCGGAGTTTTTGGGCTCCGTATGCGACTGGCGGCAGATCTAACCGATTTTTGAGTCCGCTTCTTAATACAGCAACCTCCACTTGAGACTACAAAAACACTCCGAATTTCGGATAAGTGGGAACACAGCATCTGGGTTGCCGGGAGTCTTCTCCGAACTTGCCTTCTGCACGCATCTCTCAACTTCAAGAGTCAAGGAGATACGAGGAATATTTATCAAGAAAAAGTCTTCACTTTTCTATTCGAGTTTTGACTTTTACATTAGTTTCCTGCTGTGAAGCTTGAACAAAGTTTGCGAGAATAATCTTCAAACAATTAATTTGTTCATAAATTGAATGCGTTGACATTTTGACATTTCATGATTGAAAAGTCTGCAGTGTTGTTTGTTTTTATATAATTATATATGAAGTGCATGATTTGGAAATATTTGGATTTTGAAATTTGGAATTACAAAATAACAGGTAAGCATTTATTTATACTTTTTCTTTTTGATTCGCAATATTATCATAATAATTTACGTTGAAAGTCTAGACTTTATTACTACTGAATTTTGAAGGTTATAAAAATTTAATCTGAAGATGAATTGAATCCAATGTTATTCAAATTAAACGACTTGTTTACAGCTCAATTTATGAGGTCTTTACAAGTATTATTTAATACTCCAACACAACAAAATTGCTGAGTTGGTTAAACTTAATTAATTTCAAAATGCAAAGCTGCATAATACGAGCAGCAGAAGTCCATATAAAGTTGAAAGTCTTATCTAAATCACAGTAAAGCTCAGATTTGTAAACATCATTTGATGAAAGATTATAAAAATTAATTAATGGCTAAAGTTAGCAGTTAGCACTCTTGAAGTTGCATAAATTTGGCATTTTTAGTGACATCGTTTACAAGATGGATAAAATGAGCATGGATTTTTCTTTATTAATGTATTAAAATAAATCAAACATAGCTGGGGTTTGTATAATTTTAAATGGGTGAGTCATTTTAGTGACCAGCTTCTTTAGTCAGCGAGCTTGGAATCCTGCATAATAATTTTTTTGCTTTCTTTGTTCTGTAATTGGAGAGGTTTTTACAGCCACACCTGACAGGTGTCTTGGCGCGATTATGACACCTCAAAATACTACTACTTTCTTTGTCATTCTACTTTAAGTGCAGAAATGCATAAGATAAATTTTGCATTTGGCACCTGTTATCTTATTTTAATTTGAAGGGATTATGCTAATTAAATGGACAAATTTATTTAGGATGATGAATAATTAGCAAATAGTATAATTGTCAATAGTCAACATCCTGTAGAACAGAATAATAATATTTGTATAAATAGGTTTGCTTTTAAATTCCTGGATTATCTGAAACAGATAACGATTCTACCATTCGGTTCATATTACAAATTTGTTTATATATTTCTCTTCCTAACATTCAGAGATACTATCCAGAATTTACCAGTGAATATTTAAAATGTTCACGTGTTTATACGGTATGTCCTAATCTAATTCTGATTGCTTAAAAGAAAGATGTTCAACTCAGTTTTGTATTTTCATAGCTAATCCCGACTCCTACATCCTAGCTCTAAATGCGATTAGATAAACTAAACTTAATTGCTTGACAAGTAGGGATGCTTTTTAAAACTTGAATTATGCAGTTTCATAGAACGAGAAATATAAGTTATTCGATTATTTGAGCCATCCGTAGGTTTTAAAAAATAATCCAGGGGATTTAATATATATAAAAAACCAAGCTTTTGTGGATCGATAAGCAGTTTGAAACACGTTCGCTTTAAAATGAGCACGCGAGCGAATATCTCGCTTATGATTATCTTGAAAGTGTCAGTCATTCTAATACAGCTTGAGTGACTGTTAAGGATTTAATTTTGTTGCACAACTCGTATAGAAATTAAATTATGATTATAATGAGACTATTAAGGGTCATTTACTACTCTTGCCAAGTGTTCTGAATGTTATGATTAGACTGCACCGAATGTCAGTGCATCATAAATGAGATAATTAAGATGACTCATGTTCCTGCAGCCGTGCTCTCAGACTTCAGTTTGGTTGCCAACCAAAACCATCAAAAATATTAATATAGTGTGGCAAGCCTGGTATCTAAAATAGGTTTGTTTTTGTGGGGGTTAACACTGGATTGGATGCAAGTCATTTCTTCACTGCCTGTGTTCGCATTAAATTTAATCAAATTGAACATGTTGTTATTTATATCCATAAGTGCAAGGGCAAGGCGATTTCTGACTCGTTTGATAACATCGCTAACAACATCCCATCATTCCCACTGAAAACCTCATAGTAATATCATATCATTCTTGTCCGCTGTTCTATTCCATTATTATTACGTTCGTAATATACAAAGCCATAAAATTGTCAGACTTTCCTGAGAATATTGGTATTTGTGTTGTGTTGTTGGCGAACCCGTGACATGTTTTCTGATCATTTATCATAGATTGAGAAATTTGTTGTAGTCTTGTTGTCAACATCAGGGAAAGTAAACTATGATTTTTATAGCTTTGAACAGCAGATTCTCACCGGGATCCTGCTTGGTGGTCTGATTCTTATTGAAATAGATTAGGCGTGTTCCATAGAGTTTTTTACGACCCCATAGTCCTCAGTCGTGGGGCTGGGAAGTAACTGATGTTCGTGACCTGAAACGTTCTCTCCATGAAACAGAATTTCAGATTTCACAACGTCCAATTTGTTTCTAATAGTAATTGATACCTAAATCATCATGTAAAGTAAATGTATGTACAAAATGGGAAATGATTTGATCATACGCGTATGCCGTTTAGGATTAACATGATAGTAGAATGGAATTCAATTAATACAAATGGACGTGTCGATTCATCCCCCCTAATTTACATGGGTCTGGTTTGAATGGCAATTGTAGTACGACAAACCAGGTCGATAGTAAAATTAAAGTAAAATTGTTTTCTAGGGTTAGTTTCATTAATGTACTTTGATTCTACCATAATTTAATATTTATGTTAAGGGATGCTATAAAATGAAACGGTACCAATAATTTAGAGCTAGGGTGATGAATCAGTTTTACTTACTTGTATGTAAAAGGAGAGCCTTTATAGGTTAGGAATTGACTTTTTGGAAGCATTAATATTTTCCCCTCTAAATCCTTATTGCTCGATAATGTATTTGCTTGAAGGCAGACAAAACTATGAGCTGCTTCTGGAAACACTCTTGTAAAGATTATTGAAGAAAATGTGAAAATGACTTCTTCGGGAGAGGTGTAAGAGGGCAAATGCAAGCAATAACGAATTAAAAACTCATAATTCGCATTAGGAGCTTTGTGAACTGGGGATTTATTTAATTGCCTTGAGGCTTATGATTTCAAAGTTGTCTTCCGGTTCCGGCTTCCAATGGATTGAATGAAGATGAAGATGAGTTTGAGAAGATTCGTATTTAGATAAAAGAGAAGAAGCCTCAGGGATCTGGAAGGGGAGTTAAAGAATTATGCGAAGGCCATTAATGTCTGTGTGGAGTATTTCTGAACGAGGGAGTGATGGAACCAAATTTTTCGGTACTTAAAATTAGTTTTACAGAGTATAGCTTTTAGGGTGGTAAAACAAACTAGGAAAAATGGCTTTGAGTGAGGCTGTGGTTTCAAAAGACAGAAAAGTAAAGCCGATGTGTGTATGTTAAATTGTGAAAGAAAACACTTGGTTGAGAGGTTACTTTTTTAAAGAATGTTTTCTGAAAGAATTCCAGTTGTAGAATTCCTGAAAATGTGCTTCTTAAAGTTAAGTAAAGATCTTTTCATCCTTTTTACACTAAACTGAAATAAAAATATTATGCACGAAACGAAAGAAAAATAAAGAATTTACTTTTTGATGATGCTAAAAACATTACAGAAATTGTATTCGTTCGCACGCTTGTAGACAATGTGTTAGGATTTCAGAGTGAAAGCGGAGAAAGTTGGACGGGTGTTTGTCCAACTTAAATTAATTTCCTGGTCCTCCACTGTAAACAAAAACAAATTTTTGCTCTCTCTCGGCTTTGCCTAAACACTACTACGACTAGACTATTCTTGAAACGTGTTTCTCTGCCTTGAATCATACTATGAGGTGCTGTGCAATTTTAATTGAATTAAATACAAATACCTCCATGAAAATAGCTAAGTTAATTTCGATCTGGCTACGCTACCCACATCTGAATCTGGCGTTGTTTCATTTCTTTAGAGTTTGACTCACGCTTTCACCTCAGTCGTGCGTGAATCCTCTTATGCACAGTTGATGTGCACTGGATTCGGATGGTATGAAGCACCTGTGTCGTCTTTCCTTTGGATGAACTCACTTTCTTTTTACTTTCTCTTCATCTGAATAGAAAGTGGAAGTTGGCACTTATCTTTAATTATTTTCTCACTCCATTTGTGCCGTCACGTAGACAGACTTTGAGGAATAATGGGATTCAACGGAGGTTACATTTTAAAAGGATCTTTCATACATATATTTTTTATATACATTTTCATGAATTTCTCGTGCATCGCATGATGATGAGATGAGTTTTGATCTATTCAGTATTTCAGTGTGGTTAAACTTCGTGTGAAACCTTTAAAGCAGTAAGGTTTCGAGATAGCATTTTATTATTTATAGCTGCTATCATTTTTTCGGTATCAACTTAAGGTCATGAAATGTGTAGTGAAGCATGCATTGTGACCACAAGCCTGGAAGAAGATATGAGAAAGTAGTGGAGTTTGTTATTCAATACGTAGAACAAAAAAGTCTTAGCAGGTTTTGAAAGATTGTATTAAATTCAGAGCTGATAAAGTTACATTAAACTATGTTTAATGACGTGACCGTGCATATTGCGAACCGGAATTAGTTATACTATTTAGGTATAGAAATCTTAGAATTTCGTAAATTTAAATGCCAACTATGATTTATGTATGAAACGGTTTTGTCAATATGTTGGTTTCTTCCAAATAAGTTTAATCATTCACTATCATCAGTCATCAATCAACGCTGAACCAAAAGAAAGCCAAATTGATTTTGTGAACTTCAGAAGGGTTGTCTATTTACATACAAAGCCAGGATGTTATTCTACATAGTTGTTTGTGATGCTAGAGTATGTAAGCTTTTTTTGTTGACTCAAATAAACTAAAATTGCAATCCTTTACCGGAAGAAGAAGGTTGTCACTCGCATCTGTCGACACATACCTAGTGATGGCTTTTGATTTCGTTAGGAATATTATATTGGAATACAAGACGACACCAGCGGGATATTTTCAGTTGCACGTGTATGCAGGGTCGTGTCAGAGTTTGATTGTCTTCAATCCTGAACTCGGACAAGTGAAAAGGAAAAGGGGAGTTAGAAATTGAGAAGTTTCATCAAATTCTTGTCTTACGTTTGACTGTCTTTCTCTGAGAAAATCGATTTGAAAAATATAGTCGACTTGAGTCAGACTATGACAGAAAATGAGATTTCTCTGAGTTTTGATGATTTCTGTGAGGTTAGGTTTGTCGGCAATGCTTTGTCAATAATGCGACCGTAACTCGAAAACATTGTCATCATATCTCTCTTTTTTAAGAAGGATACAAAGTTCTCGAGAAGAATGCAGGCACGAGGGAACTTGAAAGTGATCTTTGTTCTTTTATTCTCATCTTTTGATATACCATGGGTTTCTCTCGGAAACTGAAACATTGGAAGTAATTCTTATAGCAAAATTCCCCGTGTCTGACTGAGCCATGATTTTCCTCGCTCAGAAATGTTGAGATGAAACAGGAACTAACTGCAACGGAACATTATCATTCCTGTAGAAATAATATGATATTATATAATGGATATGTCTTTGTCTCGTATTAAGGGTTGGGTTAGTTAGACTGGAATGGAATCATTTCTTCTTCCATCTTTGTGGTGCGATTGTCTATGTGATCTCGATGTAAGCATTATGTACTGGAAAGGTTTCTGGTTGGCTGAGTGGATAGGAAGGAAGTAAATCTCGACCTAGACTCTTCTTGTCGGTTCTTGTGGCACAGCAGACGCATAAATAGAATGTCGAGGGGAATGTAATTTGTTGGAGTTTTGGATGAAGCCAGGAAAAGAGTGAAAATGAGTTCCGAAAAATCTTGAGCTCATTAGGAAGGAAGACAATAATGTGAAAGGCATCATGAGATTAGAGCGTTTTCATTTCATAATGGTCGACCTTAACACACTAGTTCACTAGACACACAAGACAGAAAATTCGCATTTTTACATAAGAAAGCTATTTAAAGAGACTGTAGAAAAGTCAAAAAATGGGAGATAACTTCTTTCACAAACTACCTCGATCCTCGGCTTTCGTTCCCTGTTGAGATAATGTATGGCAAGGGATATTTATATCACCATTAGGATTATTATTATGCGTCCCCACGAGATCAGTGCGTGACCCTCTTCGGTTCATTGCTACTATCAAGGAAAACTAGGGTTGCAGAGAGTAAGTACCAGGATGAATAAAGCTTTTAAAGATGAAAGAAGTTTAAACTAGATTCTGCATTGAAAGTGTGTGTCGGCCTGTAGATACGTACTTGTACTTTGAACTGCACACAATGAAAATGCCCAGTTTTCTCAGAGTCAGCAAGTAGCTTTGCAGTTATTGCAAAGTTGTAAACCGATTTTATGGCTTTCTATGATGAAAGCTGGAATAAATAGTGATGTAGTAGCTTACTACTGTGCAAGACTTTTAGCGAAACGGGCTTAGCATTTATTTGCACTAAGAAGGTGAAAGAGATCGTAAAAAGTTATGTTTACTTTCATTCCACTACAAGGGTAATTTGACATGCGACTAACTGATTGACTCGATTTATAACAGTCGAGATTTTCGGAAATTGTATTTTTTTTATTTGTGTTGACTTTCAGCCAGAATTAGACGAAAAAAAACGAGCAAAGAAGACTTTATGTTTGTTTCTTCAATTTGTAACACCACTTTTTATAGATGAGTTGGGGATTGAAAAAGAAACTGTCTCTGTGCGTGAGGAGTCAATGTTAAGGATGTTCTGATAAAGCGAGTTGTGAGAAACATTTTGAATTGGATGCAACGTACCAGCAAATTATTGCTGACAAGAACTTTATCTTGAAATTTTCAGCTTGAAAGAGAAAGTTTTCTTGACAGTTTTCGTCTCCTTTTCTCCATGGGTTATGATCTACGTGTCTGCTTACTGTCTAGTACAATATTCTAAAATGTCTTGCGTATTTATTATGCAAGTTCAAGAAGTGAGTATCGAATTAAGGATGTATACATAGTGTTGGATCTTGAAATTCTCTGTATTTTCGTATATTTGAAATTGAAGGTAACAAACTCTAGAGAATATTCCAAGAGAAGTTAAAAGCCGAATTTCGCAAGTTTTGATGTTTCACGCCTGGTTCATTTCTAGTTGCTTTTGTGACTCAATTTAAAAAGGAACACCGGGCCTGGGTCTGCCTGGTGCTAGGATTATTTTAAAAGGGAAGAGTAAATTAATATCCAAGCAGGGAATTAGAATGGATGGGGTGAGGGCATTTCACTATCTCAAACCAGATTGAATAGATTTTAAGTGAGGAAATCCCTAAAGAATTTTGTAACTGTATTCCTATCCCTAAAAATTGTGAAATGGGAATCATTACTTGTATCTTTTTTCACTTCGTAGTGACTCAACCTATTGCAATTTTGCCATATATAACTTTGCCTGAAAAGTAAAATATTGAATGTGGTTCACAATTAAGATTGAGTAAGTGAATAAGATGAAACTGACTGAAGCGTTAAAATATATTTTCCTAAGCTGTCTGGTGACACTGCACGTGAATGTGATTTAGACCTACAGATTTGTTCCATCTTCTTCTATTGCTATTTTTCTATTCCTTCCTTTCTAAAAAGCTCTATTTGGGGAGGCAGATGCTTACTGATGTGCATACATTTTGTAGAAGAAGAGGGAGACGAAACGGTGAATGAAGCAATAGAAAATGTTGTATCCTTTTTTCCAGACGAGTCGGTTAGATTGGATGAAGTAAAATAAAGTATAGCGGTGGTAAACTAACATTTCTTAAGTGTGTAACATGGCTTGGCTCAAGTGTATGAATACACAACACTTGACAGAAGTCTTGACGAGTAGTACAAGTATATTTACATCTGGATAAATGCATACATTTTCTGTCTAATGTTTACCGTCCATTGAAATGAAGATTGAAGATGGTTATTGTTAGTGCTGTACCGGAGTTTGCTTAAGAGGATATAATTTGATAGTCATGGACAGATGAAGGAGATAGGCATGCATACAAACTCATTCCATCATCATTCCAAGTCATCACAATTGTTCTCGGTTACTTCGAATACTGCGGGATGCTGTGATATTAGTAGAAATGATTACATGAAATGATGCGGGATCTTCTGCATAAATACGAGAATCTTTTGACATGGGGTACTTTAGTTACGCAGCTTGCCAGGGATTTTTTTGCTACAGTACACATACTTACTGGTAATGGTAAAGTCCTTGGAGAAAGAGAAATACAAATATAAAATGGGGGTTTTGAAGGGGAATGACACGAGACGTGTGGCAGAAGGGATAAGCGGTCTTATTTTTGCGTGCTGTACAGACTTTTATTCATCTTTGCCTGTGGTGCTGCTAATAACATTTATAATGTTTAGGATTTGCATGGCAATGGTTCACTTCAATGGTGATGAGGACGAAGCACTTCATGGCCTTCATCTGGCCTGGAGAATCGGAAACCGGGTAGTTGAGTTTAGTTAGGGATGACTTGTTTGGAATTGGGCTGGGTACCCGGTCGTTTTATTATTCATCTATCCGTATATGGTTGAGCAGAGATCAGAATGAATGTACATGTTACATGGACCAAACCCTCTGCATCAAGGGTTAGATTTGTAAAGATCTAATGCTGGGTGAATTATAATTAATAATGAATGAAATGGAATGTCACTTTGGCTCTGATACTTTTAAATAAGCTACTCTCTTTGTATTCATCATTAGTTAGTATAAACATACTATGCGTAAAATCAGCTCACATAAATATAAATTCCTTTCCTGCCTCCGTGTGAAAGAAAATGTAAATCTTTCACAGATTTGTTTAGCTTAGAATTATGTGATGTTCAATTGCCCACTCAGGTATTGAACGATAAATTATAAAATTATATTAAAAATTGTCACTAAACAAATGGTATCTGAGGAGTTACCAATGACTTTGACAAGATGAGTTACATACAAAGTTATAAACGAAATATAAAGCCTGCCATCAAAAATATTCAAAAACAGCTTTTGGGATGGGCTTTAACCGACAAAGAAAAATAGGATTAGGTTGCTCTGCCAGGATGCATTGTACATATAAGTATCAGTGGAGAAAGTACATTTATATTTTTTATATTGATCTACGATATTGAACTACGACTGATTTTCTTAAAAACTGAAACCTGAAAATAAAATGTGTAATCGTAAATTCTTTGTGTAGTCTAACATATGGCTTTTTTATATTTTAGATGGATGATCAAGTCATCATCAGTTAACTCATCGATACTCAGCACGGGTGTTGAGAGCCCATATAAGAAGAAAGATGGTGAAGCTTCACATATTATTAATCGGATTCTTCTCAATATCTGTCTGCGTTGGTCAGACGCCAATCACTACCCAGTCTCCGAAGTCTAAAGAGCTTCCAGACTTAAAGAACCCAGCTCAGTTATCGTCAAATAATGATTTTATTTCAAGTATCAGTCCCAGCACCTCGAGTCCATTGGAATCTGTAGTTCCAACTCCCCTAGCACAAACACAGGATAGATTTAGACCTCCCTTTCCCAATTCGAATGCCATTGATGATGAACGGGAACGGCAAGATCGTGATCGCGAAAATCGTAATAGAGAAAGAGAAAGAAATCAGTTTCCTCGTTTTGGAAATCAAGACACAGATCAAGACCAACGAGCTCCTGTTGGCAGACCTCCAAGACCTCAAGACCCCTTCTCCAGTTTTGGTCCAACGAGCACAAATAGAAACCGGAATAATGATTTAAACACAGACCCTCGTCAACGTCTCCCAGATAATACATTAGGATCCTTCAACACCAATCAACGCCCACAAACTTCCTTAAATCCTGGTCTCAACCCCTTCAACTTTAACAATTTCAATAGAAATGCAGGGACACGAGAACCGTAAGCTTTCTATTTGAATAATATTGCTAAAATGGCTTTGTTTTATTTGCTTTTGTTGGGCTAAGATTATTTTATGGCCTAAGTTTTGGTATTTAAATGTTCTCGTTGATGACAACATTTCACACAATAGGCTAATTCTAACAACAAAGCTAGCTTATTTGTAAGTTGTTACTTTGAAAAGGAAAAGAGATATTCTTTTGTAACAAGATATGTCATTGACTTGGTATTATATTCCATCGATCTGTTAGAATTGCATTTTCCGGGGATCAATAAAGAGGTGGTAAAAGATGTTTTCCATGGAATATAACACCATATTCAGTGAAAGCAGACAAGTCAACGAAGAATTCCGAAGAAAAAAGCATTATTATATGCTTGCTGGCTTTTGAGTTTGTGATCACTTTGGTCCGTATCTTATTTTCAATTCCATTGCATCAATCTGATGAAATTGGATATTTGTGCTGAAAGAGTTTTCTTTGCGTTTGAAGTTGAAAACGATATTATAGAAAGAAATTAGATTAGAATGAGAAAGGAGGGTTACTACAGCAAGATAAAGTGTAGAGAAGGTCAATTTCATGCGCTTATTGCAATTCCAGAGACCAAGAGAAAGTCGATAGATTCTGGAAAAGGGTGGTCGTTTTTGTGGGTAAAAGTAGAGAACGAACTTTCCCCAAGGGAGAAATCTTTATAATGCTGCAAGCAGATGGCTATTCAGTTCAAGTATCTCATAAGAAAGGATTGACCGTCAGAGTAGACAATAAACGTCAACTTGGAGAAGAATAGTAGTCTTCAATCTCGAAAAGATACTGGAACAGATATGTCTTATGGGATCGATAACGTTAAATGCTAGGAAATCTTATGGCAATGAAATGGAGCACATTATTAGCTTACATAATATAGATAGTAAACTGAATACACTTCTTACTTTTAAATGCCTCTTGATGAACCAATGATATTATTTAAAAAATATATTGTTTGTTTACTTCAATAGGCGTTATTTTGTGGTTGCGAGCAAAGTTGTCCGACCAGGACAAATATACCGTATAGCAGTGACAATATTCCAAACCCAAACTCAAATGCAAGAGATTGAAGTTCGAGCAAGCATGCACAGGTACGATACATAAATAAATGCTGATGATGATAAAGTTTTGATATTGTGTTACTACCGTATATTATTGTATTCTATTCTAAGGAATGGTGTGGACATTGGATCAGATACCAAGATTTGCCAACCCAACACTCCAGAGACATTGATGATCAGGGTAAGAAGGATTAATGAAGATTAATTGTTGCCTCATTATTTATTCCCTCCTTTTTGTCGAAGAAAGAGTAATGTGGGGGAAGAATTTGATTTTCTTCATTGTTGGAAGGCTTGTGTTTATCTTCTTGGGAATTAATGCAGATTCCGAGGACAAGTATAGCTGGGGATTACAGACTTCGAGTGGAGGGGAATGATAATGGACTGGTTGGAGGAACTGCCTTTGTCAATGAATCTCAACTTCATTTTTCGGAGCGTTCTATGACAATCTTTATACAAACCGATAAACCAGTTTACATGCAAGGACAAACAGGTATTATGAATGCAAAAACTTTCTCCGGATTTTATGTAAAATCAAGTTTAAAATATTTGATGTTTCTGAATGCTTTGATTAAATGAACGAAAGTGTCAAATAGAATAACTAATTGGATTATTATGACTGAATTAGAGGGGTAGGGACGAAGAATAATATTAAGACAGATGCTTGTATTTTTTCCTTTGTCCTTCCTTGTGGGAAATATTCATTTAAAATCTTGCTTTATTTTATAGTGAGATTCCGTGTCGTTCCTATCAACACTGCCTTGAGAGCCTTCGATGATGCAGTAGATGTGTATATGATCGATCCAAAAGGAAATATCATTCGTAGATGGCTATCAAGACAAGTAACTTTTGTTAAAATACTTGAAATACTTTCAATCAATGAACAAATTCATTAAAATGAATTTGATTTTGCAGTCCAACTTTGGAGCTGTAAGTTTGAATTACACTCTGTCGGATCAGCCTTCGTATGGCAACTATACCATTCGAGTTTTAGCATTACAACAAATCGAAGAACAAATGTTTTATGTCGAAGAGTATTATCAATCAAGATTTGAGGTATGGTATATATATGTAGAATGTGCAATATGATGGCCTACCTTATTTTGCAAGCTATTTTTAAATTATTAAATCAATTTCCAGGTCAATGTTACAATGCCAGCATTTGTTTTCGACACGGATAACTATATAACTGGAACTGTAATAGCTAATTTTACAAGTGGAGCTCCTGTTCGAGGAAATTTAACTCTCACAGCGACAATGAAACCGATTGATGAGAGATTAGCTGTAACGTTTAGGACATCAATATATGAACCGTTGCTCCAGAAAATTATTCCTGACGTAAGAATACAGAAATAATGAAAGAATATTTTTTTTGTTGAATCATGTTTCATGGGTATTTTTTATGATTAGTTCAAGGGATATTACGAGTTCCGCTTCCCAATGTGGGAAATTGAACGTTCTGTTCCTCAGCTAGATAATATTGAGGTTACAATCACAGCTAAAGTCGGTGAACACTACTGGAATGAAGAAGTCGAAGGATTTTCCAAAGCTAGGGTTTACAATTCTAGTTTACGTCTGCAATTTCTGGGTGGAACACCTCAAGTCTTCAAGCCCTCCATGCCATATACTTGCTATGTAAGAAAACCATTTACAGAGCTTTTGTTTACTTAATCAACTATATCAGAACATACAAATCAACCGATTTCTATTCTCTCTAGTTGACGATTTCTTACCACGATGGATCACCGTTGTCTCTTTATCGACTGCTTTCAAGTAAATTAGAAATTCAACCGGAAGCCATCACTCGAGGCGGAGGTAGAAGAAGACTTGAAACCCGGATTATATCCATGCTTCAAGATTCTCCAGGGATTTGGAAAATTTCTTTCGATTTGAAAAATGAGTTGGGAGGTATTTGAAATTATGGTTTCGTGTTTGATTCTAACATGAATAAAACTCTAGCGTAAGTTTACCTTATTTTTAACAGGAGCTACAAGAACACGTCAGTCATCACAACTGATTAATGATATCCAGTCGCTACGAGTGGTAGCTGTCTTTACAAACCAACTGCAAGAAAGTGCCACAGCCGAATTATTGGCAGTCTCTCATTATAGTCCTAGGTAAATTTATTCTCTTTTTTATGTTCAAGATCGGTTTTCTCATTAATTATCGTTATTTAGAAACCGCCACATACGAGTTACATCGTCCACTACATCTGCAAAGGTTCATAGCACAAAATTTTTAGATAGCGTTTAATGGTAACTGTATAATTAAACAAAATGTCGATTTTTAGGTCGGAGAGTATATTGTTTTTCACGTTCGAGGAAATTCCTACATGGATAGATTTTCCTATCTCATCATGTCAAAGGGTCTTATTCTTCTGAGTGGAAGCGAAGTTATGGATGCCTCGATTAGAACTTTTGCAATATCTGTGTCTCCTGAAATGGCTCCCGCGGCGACAATTGTTGTCTACCACGTTTCAAAATACACCGAAGTAGTTGCAGATTCTCTAACATATCCTGTAAATGGAATCTCGCGAAACAATGTAAGTGAAACTCGACTACAATGTCAAACAACTGTAAGTTGAAGGAATTATTAATCGAACGTTTAAATCATATAGTTTACAGTTAAGATCAACAACAAGAAAGAAAAAACAAATAATGTGGTGGAAGTCATAATTCGAGGACAGCCAGGAGCGTATGTTGGTTTATCTGGAATCGACTCGGCATTTTATACCATGCAAGCTGGAAACGAGATTTCATATAGCGAGGTACCTTTGATACACTTAAAATATTTTTTTGTCAAGAGTTGAAATAGGACTTGATTTGTTATGTCATGTCACTATAGATTTTGGAGAAAATGATCAAGTTTGACGAAGACTCAAATGGGACCCTCACACACAAATTTATTTCTCGAGAAGGATTGCCCGATGAGATTTTCTACTTTCCTGCCCATTCCTTTGGGATAGATGTGAATAGAACTTTTGAGTATGTTGATACATTTTTGAAAAAATCTATAAACTTTAAACAAAGTACTCGTAATAATAAACTTTTTATTTGTAGATACTCTGGTCTTGTAGTGTTTAGCGACATAGTTCTACCCAGGAGAGCAGAGTTTTGTAATGAAACTGCGGGTCAGTATTCATGTCTTACTGGCAATCAGTGCTATTTTATTGACAGAAAATGTGATGGGATACGAGACTGTGTCGATGGAACTGATGAGTCGAGCTGTATGATTAATAAAATGAGTTTTAAACAATTTGTATGTTGTCTTGTACTTGATTGCTATTTTTGTATTATTTAGGTCCATGGTTGAACGTAACTGACTTGATTGATTTCAAACTGCATCGCTTCAACAGATTGCAGCGATTATATGAAAACGTATGGCTCTGGAAAGATATCAATATTGGTCCTCATGGACATTTTATCTTTAACCTCCCAGTTCCTGAAAGACCTGCATTATGGATGGTTTCTTCTTTTGGTATCAGCACAAAAGCCGGATTTGGTCTATTAAGATCTCCAATTATTGTAAGTTTTGTTGATTTTGTATGCAACAATGTATCATTGGAATTATTAAACTGAATTCTCGTTCTGCACATGCAGTACTCTGGTGTCCGACCTCTTTTCATGAACGTTGAGATGCCACTGACATGTCGCCAAGGGGAGCAAATTGGAATTCGAGTCACCATTTTCAATTACATGATGAAAGACATTGAAGTGATGGTAGTATTGGCAAACTCACCGAACTACAAGTTCATCCATGTGGAAGCGTTAGGTTCTGTTCAATCTTATAATCCGAGAACTTCATATGGAGAGCATCAGCATCTAGTATGGATCAGAGCTCAGGTATTTGACTGATAAACTAACTTCAACATTTCATCATGGTTAATATTCATTGTCATCATATCTCCAAAAATGTAATTAAACAGGATGCAGTTCAAGTTCACCTGCCGATTGTTGCCACGGTCTTAGGGAACGTTGACGTTAACATTAGAGTTGTTGCACAAATAGCCCGCGACGAAGTTACTCGTACAATTAGAGTTGAAGTAAGTGTATTATTTTGTTGTCCCATTTTTAAAACCTGAAATTGTTTTGACTAATCTTTGCATTTTTTTTATATTAGACGGACGGTGTACCTCAATATCGACACACATCAGTTCTTCTAGATTTGAGCAGCAGAGCATTTGTTCTGCAATACATGCATATTAATGTGACGGAATCTCCACTTATTCCATATGACTTTGACCGTTACTACGTATACAGTTCAAATTTAGCAGAGATCAGTGTGGTTGGAGACGTAGTTGGACCTGCATTTCCAAATATGCCAGTAAACGCTTCATCTCTTCTGAGCAAACCGATGGTAATGTGCTAGTATAAGCTAGCATTTATATATATTTTGGTATTTAATAAATTAAAAAATATAAATGTATAATGTAGGAATCCGCGGAACAAAATATGTTCAGCTTTGCTGCCAATCTCTACACATTGATGTACCTCAGACTGACCAACCAACGTAACAAAACCATATACAGGGACGCATTTCATCACCTAAATATTGCTTACCAAAGACAACTTAGTTTCCAAAACGAAGATGGGTCGTTTAGTTACTTCAGGAGTGATTGGTATGTATATATATACTTTTAAATTAGAAATTATAATCATTACAGTTCAATCTAACAATCGCCTTTATAAATTGATTTTAGGAACAATTCAATGTCAAGTGTTTGGGTGACGGCATATTGTAGTCGAGTGTTTTCTGAAGCTACTTTCAATGAGTGGGAAAATTTCCTATTTATTGATCCCAATGTAAGTCACAGTCTTAAAATAATGCTGATTTGAATTAAAAGAGCATGTTTCAAAATCAAATTATTTTTAGGTTATCGCAAAAGGAATTTCGTGGCTGCTGCAATTTCAAACCGAAGAAGGCTCTTTCTACGAAGTTTCTCCCTATGCAAACAGAAAACTGAATGACACAATCTTTTCAAATGGATGGTCATATTCTCCGAATATTACATTAACTGCCCATGTGTTGATAGCCTTGCAGAATGTTAAAGATTTACCTGGGGTAAGGTTCATTTAAGATATTTTAATCCTTTAATTTAATTAGCTTTAATTTAATTTGTTATAAACTATTTAGGTAATTGGTCCGCGATTGGCTGTTGCTCGTCAGAAGGCTGTTAATTATTTAGAGATAAAAGTTGATCAAATGAGATATGGAGCAAAACCTTATGAAATTGCTGTCGTGACTTATGCTTTAATGCTCAACAAGAGTCCGAAAGCAGATGCAGCCTTTATAGTTCTATCAGAACAGGCTAGATACGAAGGTATAATTTTTATTAAATATTTATCTGAAGGTTCAAAACATTATATCATACCGTAAATCTTGATCTTTAGGTGGATTGGCATATTGGGGACGAGAAAGAGTTCCAGTTCCAGATTTCAAGTTGGAAAACAACAAACCGTTTTTACTTCCTCGACTTCCTCATAAATATGATTCTGAAAATATTGAAGCAACTGCTTACGCGTTATTAGTCTACGTTGCCCGTCAGGAATTGGTTCTGGTAGAACCAATTGTGAAATGGTTAAACACACAAAGACTTTATGATGGTGGATGGGCATCAACTCAGGTATTTGTATTTTTATATTGCATGCAGTCGTATTAATTAAGTTGTGTCATATTCTTACTCACAAAAAATATATCAATTGTAGGACACAGCAGCAGCTATGCGTTCTTTGATCGATTACACAATTCGCTCAAACATTCGAAATGTCACAGATTTGAGTGTGACGATTGAAGCAGTTGCTATTCCAGATCGAGTTACAACGTTTCGAGTGAATGCCGAACAATTAGCTACACCCAAGAAACTTTATGTAAGTTTTTCACACTTTATTGGATTACGGTTTGTCAATATATACGTATGATTTATAATTTATCGATATTTCAGATACCAGATGCATATGGAACAGTGAAAGTTCAAGCCAAAGGAGCAGGGTATGCAATTTTACAAATGCAGGTACAATTTGGAGTAGACAGAGCCAGATTCGTTACTGAACCCCCAGTGAAAGCATTCTCACTCCATACATACGGAAAGTTCTCAGGAAGAAACGCATCTTTAATAGAATATCATTCTTGCCAAAGGTAGAAATAACTATTTTTGAAACTAATAATTTACAATTGAAAATAAAATCTGTAATGAAATTGCATTATTTTATTAGCTGGACATACTTGGAAGAATCTGAACGATCAGGTATGGCTGTACTAGAAGTGAAAATACCAACAGGATATTTTGTTCTTCAATCAAAATTGGATCAATACGTGCTGTCGAACCAAGTTCAGACGTTGAGAAGAGCTAAATATTTCGCGGACAAAGTCGTCTTGTACTTTGACTATGTAAGTTGTTATTATGAATCAGCTTTTAAATGTTTGCATGCTACTCATATTACTATATCGTGTTGATTTTCAAAGAAATTTTTGATCCAGTGCCCCAAATATACAATCTAATTGTTGTGTGCTATTGGCGTTTCTAATGAATTGAGGTTACACGAGAGACTTGAGACTAATGTGTTTCGTTTTATTTTCTTTCTAGTTGGAAATAAATCCTACATGTGTGAACTTTACTTTGGAGCGATGGTATCCAGTTGCCAACATGACAAGATATCTTCCTGTCAGAGTGTATGACTACTATGCACCTGAAAGATTCAATGAAACCATATTCGACGCATTCGATGTGTTCATTCTAGACATATGTCAAGTGTGTGGGTCGATAAGCTGCCCTTATTGTCCTACCTTTGCTAGTAGTTCTATTTTCCACCCGTCTTTGACTGTGATTTTCAGTACTTCTGTACTAATATACCTGTTATCGTCACTTTTACTTTCACCCTCCAGTACAGATTGTCGATGATCTTTCACGTTGTCCATTATTTCCACTACTAGTTTTTCAGCGCACAGTCACATTCGTGACCATGTTCGTAAAGGCTGACTTCTTCACGCTATGAAAGACTTAACTTGACTATCATTCTTACACAAAAGTATTAATCGGGGTACTCTACTACTTGAGGGTATTTGGTGGTATTTTTATAACTTTCATGACGAGATTAACATTAACTCGTCAGTTACAAATAGAATTTGGAATCTCAGAAGAGCCATATAAAATTACAATTAGATTGCTACCTATATTGAATAAATAATAATTGTCGAATGTTGAGTTACTTAATTTTCAAGATCGTGACCTGAAAAAATATTCAATTCTTGAGATGCTAATGGGTATTTTTCAATCTCTTATTTGTCCCTCAAAATGACGCTTATTAGTCTAAATGACAAGCTCTCTTTATTAATAGATACTGTTATTATTATTATCAAGTTATTTTACGTGTTCAAAAAATCAACCTTCCGTCCTTAGTAGTGTAATTTTATATCTGTTTTGCATCGTATGCAAAATTGTCTTAGGACACGAGGTGCCATGATACCGAAATTGGAATATGTTTTCGAGCTTTTCTATGGCTAATTCATTCAATAATTAATGCATAGGGAATAGGGACATAGTTTGTAGTTAATTTGATAGAAGATCATTTGATATGATGAGCATTAGTATCTTGTGATGGTTGCTAAAACTAAGAGGACACTTTTATTGTATTTATTAAATGTATGCAGATTTTATTTGATATGTCCTTTTTAATTTGTTTTTTACTTGTTTCCTATAATATGACAATGACTTCAATTTTATTTAAGAAACAGTTTTATTGTTATTGATTTTATGAATTTATTTACGGTAATTTTATCACCGGTTCCCTTGATGTAAAGATATCATTCATTATAATTAACTATACTGCTCCGGTTTTTAACATTTAAACTTAGGTAAATGTAACGTATAACTGAAATGTATGTATTCGAATGTTTTAATGTAAAAAGTTGATGTAACTTTTAGTGTTTTATATCGTACAATATTTGAGACTTTTAAATGACAGCTTTTAATAAACTACAAACTGAAAAAAGAAATTGTTTATTTTATTCATTCATAATATGTTCAACACCAAAATGGCTAACTGATAGACCTACACTGTAAATGCACATCCAAAAGCTAATCAAAACCCAGGTTACTTCAACTTTCTAACATAACTAATTGTTTTCACCCCTTACCTACTTGTGTCTATAATGGTTCATTACAATTGACAAAAGATTTTTTTTATGAAGGTCGACTTTTTTGTGCTTCTTAGAATCTTGGACTGACCCTGGCGCATTGTAAACCTCAGAAAATAGAAAAGTTGGGAATAATATTTGAGTAGATCGATGTTGAATTAGAAAGAAGAGGAAATGGAGAGAGAGTAATAAATAGCGATCGAGGCACTTATAATGAGAATCTGCCACACGACACGATATCATTTTCTTATTCTTCCTTCGGTGTGAAAGTCTAACATTGGCTCTTATCCACTTTATTACTCGACAGGAAATAAATGGCCTACGGAGTCTAGTAAATTAGAAAAAAAACTCATTCAGAAATAATCCATCAATCTCCTTCTCTTGATCTACATTCCTCCATCAAATCAACAAAGAGTTGATTCCACATCATATAAAAATTGGTTCATTTGAATCGGTTTTTTTTCGCCCCAATTCGTATTGTTCATTTTCTAGTACTTTCCCCACTTTGGTACGACGTGTACAGATTGTTGCTTACAAAATTGAATTGAAAGCTTGTGGGGCTTCTTTACAAAAGTTCCTTTCTTAATCAAAGCCAACACTAGGTCAGGCTTCGTACCATTCTGGAGAACATAGATTTAAATTAAATAATGCAACATAATATTAATAAGAATTTCTGATACATTTCACACTTACATAAAGCAACTTCTTATATGCTCTGAAAATTTTTCATGACATGAATCTAATAATTGCTGGAGACATTTATGTGCAGTTATGTTCAGGGCATTTCAGGAATTACTATTAATTATATTTGTTTTAGCCATGTATGTCTATTATTGTTTTTAAGCATACATGTACATAATTTGCCATTTAAGGTGGAAAAAAAGTAATGAGCTTCATTTCGATTTTCGTTTAGAACGTCACTATATGTATAAATGAATTTATAGTGAATCAACATAGCTGCACAAGTGGATTTGCAAAGGTGGGCATGATATAAGTTTCCAGTCCAAAGAGTATGATGACAAAATCGCGTGCTTAGACCAAACTCCTTGCCAGTTAAGTTTCCTGATTAACGTGGTACCGACCTAGTCACCCTTCAGTCCAAGAATGGCCATTGCCGCAAGACGATCACAGTTTTCAAAGCTGCTGTGCCTGTGTTAAATAGTTTTATGGTTCGTAAAACAAACGGTTTATTGTGTTTTTTTTAAGTTCAAAACATTCGGATGAATTGAATTACCTGCGATAAAAACCATGAAAATTTACTGAAATTCGAAAATTAAATAAATTACGAGTTTAGGCATAAAATCTTGCTATTTAGCATCAAAATAAATCTTAACGTTTTTGACATGTGACTCCAAAATCTTGGAAACCTAAAATAAATTTCTGAAGTTTTGAATTCTTATCAAGAATCAAAATGCTTCACAATTTTGGACCCTGTTTGTTCTTTCTGTTTCTAAGTACAGGTATGATTTTCATGAAATAATTTTTGCATTCTAAAAGATTCTAAACAAATAAGTTTACAATGTATTGTTGTGGTAAAAATTAGAGCATAAATGTGATAACTGCATGGACGCTGACAAAATTATCTCAAGCATGCTAAAACCTAGTTTTAACGAGTCACATTATTATTTGCAAGAAAGATGTGTTGGTTTTGTCAATTTAAACACATAAAAACAGCAATTGCACTTCCGTTATTTATTATACATACATACCTTATTATTCTCAGCCTTTTTGTTGTATGAATAATTCAACCCAAGAGATGTACTATCATTATGCGTACTCATTAATGAACTTATGTATGAATTCAGTATTACAGCATTTCATTATAATGCTCGTTCCTCTCCAAATCCGATTACAGAGCAAAATTAAGCTTTTAAATGCTTTATAAAAATGGATTAACTAGATGAAATTATTTAATCCATTTCCATAGACTGTTGTTGTATGGGTGTTTGTGTCAGTTCTAGAGTTTCCCTAGTCTTCACAACACGTGCAATGTCTTGACCTACTGATTAATTACTATTTAGCTAATATTTGAGATTTTCATAACTTTTCCAATGTGGTAAGTACAATGGTAGTTTCTATCTGAAAGTAATTTTTCTAATTAACTATTCAACAAATTGGAAGACTGTATCCTTCATTATATGAACATATCTTGAAATAATTAGTGGTTGATAATATTCAATCAAATGAGTCAATACAACTGAGAAACCATACTAATTTGAATTGACTTGAAGACCTATATGATGTTGACCCTGTTCATTTTGCTGGTGGTAATTAGCCAAATTATTATAGAAGCTGTAGAAACGAACAAATCGAATAGACACCGGACAACCCTATGGATTTTTTTCAAATGGGGGTTGTTCTGTTTGCTCCATTAGTTGCCATACGCTATTGGAGAAAGCACGCGATTTCTCAATCTGTAATGCATACCCTTTGTCGAATGAGTCAGAATAGTTCACGAGAAATAAATATGTGTACTACATATGACCAAACACTTGTTTAGGCATTTTCTAGCAGAGAATAGGTTGACAGACCAGGACATATTCAGTGTAACAACGTAAATGAATGGTTATTATTATTAGAAACATTAACAGTAACTGTATAAAATCCCTGAAATCTCGGGTTATTGCCCTCAGAAAGGTAGATTTCATATTTACGGAATGCTTTATCTTTTTTATAATCCTTCTTCCTGGATTTCAAATAATAGGGTAGCCAAAGATTTTCTTGGATCTTAAGCCCTCATTTATGCAAACATTATGAAGGGAGGTTTTCAGTAGAGAATATTACATTGTTGTACAGGTCAAGGAGCCATAATTACGAGCTCTTGTAATGAAGACCAACTAAAAACATGTGCGGATAATGCAGACCCTTTGCTATCTAATGCAGAGTTGGTTGTTCCAGATAGCCAAAGAACTGTTAATCAAGTTTGCAGGTGAGACTACCATGTCGAGAATCGAGAGAACTTTCTCTGTGATTGAGTATGTCATAAATCTTTATTAATGCCTGTTTTATAGTTTATGGAAGGACCTGACCACCTGTGTTGGAAATTATACTCGAAAGTGTATGAGCAGACAGCAACGAATGGACTTCGATAGGACTTTTAAGGATCCTGCCTCTTCCATGTCTAGCCTTTGTCAAAATCAGGAACATCAAAAAGGTAGTTTTTTTTGTATTAAAAAAAGTTTTGACGTGTTCTTTGTAAGAAGCGAAGGTTTACAAATAATTGTTTTATTGCTATCCTGTATTTATCCAGAATATCTAAGAAATGCTCCTTGTGTTAAGAAGATCTCAACAGAAGGGAATTATTGTGGAAATCAGTATCGATTTCTCATCGATCTTGTTTCCGGAAGTACTTCTACGATTAAACAAATATGCTGGTAAGTATCTATCATCAGTTTCACGCGGCACTACTCTTAAAATAAGTTCCCGACACTTTCTCAAAGACTTTCTTTCCTTTTGTTACTTTTTCCCAGCTGCAGCTTTCACTTTATTCGGAATTAGACTTGACTATTCAATTTAATTTCTCTATTTCCTTGTTTACTTTGAACTGCTTCATGGCAATAACCTCTCGAGTCTCGAGTCTTTGATGAATATTTAATGATCTACATTGGTAGCTAACACTCGCTTACAATCTGATACATTGGAATTTACATGGTTTATGGCTGTCGTCCAACTCTATTTCTTCACCTTGTCCTATGAAAAGCTTTTGAATGGCATGTGAGCGTGCAGAAGACTAAATGCCTATGTGCCCATAAATTATTCTTAAATTGATCGTTTGTTTTCTATAAAGTTTTCTAACCTGGTAAATACATGCAATCATAGCTTATACTTATATAGTACTTTCTCTTAACGATAAGAAAATCGTCGCTGCATTTGTCATGTAAATCTTTATTTTATTTCCAAAACATTATTAAAGGGCTCAAAAATACCCTTGAAATCGGATTTTGGGGTAATATAATTTGTTCAAGAACGTTATATTTCCTTCTAGTGCTCGAGCAAAATTCAAGAACTGTATTTTAATGAAAACACCAAGCAAATGTGACTCTGGCAGAAAAGCTACTCAATTTGGTACGGATAGAAAACTTTCAGAAGACATCAACGCGACCACAATGGCTGTTTCAATATTGGATAAAAGTCTCGCATTTATAACCCAAAGGTGCTCTTCATCAAGGTATAGTTACTTTCTTTTTTATAACTAACCTTCAAAAGGATGGATATCGTGCGTACAGAATTAACATATAAATATTTATTACTTTGAAAATGAAACGACAGGATATTTTTCAAAAGTTCTCACTTTGAAAGAATGTGTGACACAAGTTTTATGAAAAATAAATATATTTCACGGTCAATCCTACGGGAATAAAGGATGTCAGGGAAGAAAACGTGTTGACAATAATGCTGTCTATTTCTTCTTGATAGTTTCCAAGAAGCAGCATGTCCTGGAATCGATCCCAAGATTGTTCGAGCAAACAGTAAAGGCCCTCTGGATAGTTCCGAGCTGCAAAGTTCTGCATCCGGTGAAAGCAGTCAAAGTCAAGGCTCCAATTTCCAGCTTGACCAAGGTTCTAAGAAAACTACAAGAAGGCCAACTACAACCAAACGAATTATGGATGAAAAACCAAAGACGGATAAGCTTTCTTCTGCTAGCAGTTCTAAAGTAATGCAAGTGCAGCAAACCAGACCGGGTAACCTTAATGATGATGGTAAGTCTGGAGGAATGAGTATAAATACGAATGGTTTGCTAGAAATGAGATTGGGACTGCCGTTTTTCCTGATTTCGTGGTTCTTACAGAATTGAAGGTTTTAACCTGAATATGTCAAATGGTTGGTTTAATTATTCCGTCCTTCAAGCCTTTAACAATCTGCACTGCACTAATGTATTTAGAATGTATTTAGATATGGGTAATAGCGTAAAATGTAATGGGGTATGTATTTGGTATTACATAAATATTTCTAGTAGCAATTTCTTTATGAAGGTATAGTTCAGTGTAACCTTGTATAGTCAAGTGCAATACTTTTATCTTGGTAATAAACTGTAATCAAGTAAAATATACTCGAAGAATTAATTTATTTGTGCATTTAAATCAGCAAAGACATAAAACGTAATCATAGGATTCTCGCATCTATATAATGTAATTACCGACTAGTTTGGCTAATTCAGGAAAGCGATGTAAAAATATTTCGAATAAATACATTAGAATGTTTCAAGGACTTTGACTAAAGGGAAAGTCGTTTAGCTTGTGTTCAGCCAATTTTTCTGTGTGTCTTATTCTAATAATGGTTAACATTTTGTTCTGAAAAAATACCTTCGACTTTCTTCGTTATGTTTCTTGTGTTTATAACGATGGCTCAATGATAAGACCTTTCTAAATTTTCAATTCAGGGCTAGGTTAAATCCACACGATAACTTATATTTGGCAATTAATTTTTCATGCCCGTAATAAAATTACACATTTCAATTTATCTATTTAAAACCTTTAGTTTTTATTGATAAATAGATTTTTGGGTTTAAATATTTTTCATTGTTAAATGATGATTAAAGTTTTGAGTCGATTCGGAGAAATTCATGTTCATAAAATATACTTTAACATTCAAATACATTTCAACTAAATGTTTTAGTCTTATTTAAGGAAACAATTCTTAAGCAGAGTTGGCAATTTTCCACTTTTCTTTCAGTTTTTTATGAAAAGTTAAAAATTGGAAAATTGAAAAAATCTACCTTTCAAAATCCAGTGAAACAGGAAAATTAGTGAAAAAATATTTTTTTAAAATAGTCACGAATTTTAGCTATGCTTTTAAAATTTTCAGTTTTCAATGAAAAATCCCTGAAATTTCAATATTTATTTTTAATTTTTCCATTTTTAAGTTTTCAATAATTTTAAAGGTATGAAATTTCACTGTATTTTTCAATTCTTCAACAAAAGAATATGAAATTTCACTATAGAAAGAAATTGGTGTCATTACCAGAGCCCGGATATTTATTTATTTATGACTTTTTTATATTACTTCAAAACGTTGTCTAACCCATATACAAGTTCG